>JAIZAY010000057.1:0-2500 GCA_029531755.1 Holothuria leucospilota | reverse complement strand
CAGGCATGTCTATGCTTGAGCGATGGTCAAGGATGTCAATTTTTCACGCAACTTTTTTCGAACACACTTGATTGAGGGGTCCCGCTCCAATGCCGGGCCCAGGGCCCGGTGATCTCTTAAGACGGCCCTGAACTTGTTTAAAATGTAAAGTACAGTACGTGAGCTCTACTGCTACTCAATTCAAGGTTAGATTTCGTAACCATAAGTCTGATCTTATCCACAACAAAGGAAGATGTGAATTAGCTGTGCATTTTAATTCTAATCCACATATGCTCAACAATATTCGTTTCATTATTATCGAAAAAATTCATAGCACCAATAATGTGGACATAATTTTAACTAAAAGAGAAGCTTATTGGATGGCTCAGCTGTGTACTGTCCATCCCTTCGGTCTTAATAAAAGAAAGGAATTCAATTCACACAAGAGGGTCAGTTACTTAAACTAATCCCTTGCCCTCCCTCTCCTTTCAGCCCAACTTGTAATCCTTTTTAAATCCATTTTAGGATTGTCTTGCCTCTTTTATTTTTGCCAGTCGTCTTTTATTACTTTTGTATTATTTAGTGTTCTACCGTTTTATGTTTTTTTTTTTAAGCTCTTTGGAAAGTTATCAGCCTTTATTCGCTTTGAGATCCTTACCTTTTATCACTGTAACGCTCAGGCATTTCTTAAGCTTTTACTTGCTCAAGTCGTCCGTTTGCCTCTTTTAACAGTTTGGCTGACGAAGGTTGATTAAAAACCGAAAGCTTCCAAGCCCGGTGCTTTTTGTCCATCTTTTTAGCATGTAGTTGACTTTCACCATTTACTTTACTCTTATTATATTCATTCTCTGGTGATGTCTGTGAATCCTCTTTGGATCCTACTTGCTGTATTGAGAAATATTGTTGGTATACAGCTTTTTCACTCCACTTATTTATATATATATATATATATATATATATATATATATATATATATATATATTAATATAAATATAACTACATATATTTTAATATATATATATATATATATATATATATATATATATAGTAAGAAAGATACGCAGGACACTAAGCAACCTTCAAGGATAAAGAAAAGAAGCATCACACCGAACTAAGCAACTTTTGGCACCTGAAAGACGAAGAAATCCCTCACAAAATCACCTGGCGAATACTAAGACATGCACAGACTAACACACCTAGAACAAAGCGATGTAATCTCTGTCTCTGGGAAAAATGCTACATCATAGCTTCCAACAAATCTTCTATTCTCAATTCAAGATCTGAGCTCATCTCCACCTGTAGACACAAGAAAAAGTTTCTCCTCTCTGAATACGGATAAATGTAATCTCTCTATTGCATACCGTCAAGAAAGCCATCCTTCTTACCTGCCTCGAAGTATGCTACCTAGTTAGTTGCTGAAGAGCCGTCGGGCGAAACAGTCTGTACAACTAAGCTAAACTATTCCAATCTATCCTAAATTGTGTATAGCTCCTATAGTTGAGCACTCTCAGAACTTATACTTACCTATATATGTATATATATATATATATATATATATATAAACTGAAGAATGGTGGGAAACGGAAACATCTACACTTCCGTATATTTATATATATATATATGTAGTTTACATATATATAAACAAATAAATATGTGTATATATGTTTGTTTATATATATATATATATAGTTTACATTTTTTATTGTACTATCTGTAATTCTGGTAATTATGTAGGAGAAACAGGTACTGCTTTTCGTTCAAGATTCAATAATCATAAAAAATCTATACGGGATAACCTGAGGTTTCCCAGTGGCGGAACATTTAACCTTCCTAACCATTCACTTGAGAATTTAAAATGCATTCCTTTAGGTTCTAATTTCAGTTCTTCAGCATTACGTAAAGGTAACGAAATAGAATGGATTTTAAGAATTAATTCCTTTGTTCAAGGTATCAACAAAGATTTAGGAGTTACATTCTGGTTTTACCATTTATTTATGCTTTCTTTTATATCCTAAAGCAGTTATTTACGCCTTTTGTGCTCTTTTAATGCTACACTGGTTGCAGCCCATTTTTAAATTCTTTTAAGTTTTAAATCTTTTAATACTGCTTCTGCACTTCTCGACAGCGTCTGTATTTTTATCTGTTTGTCAGTCTGTTTGTTTTATCTGTTACCGATGAAGGTCCTAGGTAGGACCGAAAATTTCAACAATAAATCTGTTTTTAAAGTATTCCTGCTGTGTCAACTATGCTTTGTGTTCTGTTTGTTTACCTGTTGTATATATTTATATTCACAAAAGGCGTAAATAATATATATATATATATATATATATATATATATATATATATATATATATTCGATATGGTATAGGTGTGTGTTGGCCAAATACATAAATTGTATTATCCTTTTATGTACGGTATATTGATGACATATTTATGATCTGGCAACACGGCATTGAAGCCCTCCTAAAATTTAATGATTTTGTTAATAGTTTCCATGATTCCATTAAGTTCACCCTGGAAC
>JAIZAY010001436.1:0-14982 GCA_029531755.1 Holothuria leucospilota | reverse complement strand
CTGAGAAGGGTCCTTCATTTATTTCACATGGTCCCAATTTATGATGCAACTAAGGATGTATGTATTTAAGGCACTTTCAAAGTGAAAATATCTACCCAGCAATCTGCCTAAAAGGTAAATTGAACAAATTCTCCTCCCTTTTCAGACTCGAACATAGACCCATATATAGGCCTTTGTGTTAAACTGACAAGCTCACGAAAATGCCGACACCAAGAAAGTAGCAAATGGCATCCATTAAATATTTTGCCTTGCGTTTTTCACGTGGTTTAGTAAAAAATATATCGAAAATGCATCAGTAAAAAAATTGGAGGAAAAAACTGCATAGCGTCGTGGTTTGATTTTCATGTCTATCTTTTCAAGTTCTGCATTGAAATTCGTTATGCTTTAATTACCATCATCCTGACAAATCTAAGTGAGTGCCATCGTTAAGAACTTTTTCAAATCAGGTAACTTTTCTTTCTTTCCTATTGCACCTACACGGAATCATGTTTCGTTTACAAAAGAATGTAATACATGTAATTGTTTTTTATGATGGTGTAAAACAAGTGTCTTACTAGAATACTTGGTAGGACTTGAGATATCAGGTGATGTAAACCCACAGCTGAAAGGCATACTCATGTACTGGCTCCATGACTATGTTAAGATTTCATGGGTGACAATGATACTCACACATAATATAAGACTTATTGAGGAATCTCATTAGTATAACGACCATGTAAGAAAAATGATTCTTGTTAAAAACAGGAACAAAATTTTGGATGATGATGGGTCAAAGATTTTGTCATTCATATGTCAAATGTTACACGTTACACTCTTGTTGCTTTCATTTTAAATTTCAATACGGTTAAAAAGTATATTTTACAGTATGTGAGAATGGAACTCCTCCATATTAAGTCACTTTTGAAGCATTTAAGATATGCCGTTTTTACCTGTTGGCAGATACAAAAATAGCATAGGCGTAGGAAGCTTTTAGAGACGGGGGAGGGGGGGCTGAACCTTGTTTCGGATCGCCGTCCTGGGGGAGGGGTCTAAGGGGTTGTCCCCCTCCCCTTTGGAAAACTTTTGGGTATTTGAGGGTCCTCAAATGCAATTTGGTGCAACATTTTGGGAAAACTTTGGGGAAATTACTGCAAACTTTTGACATTTCTTATTCTTACAGAAGAGACAAATAAGGGGTTTTTGCCCTTGGATCTTGGGGGGCGGAAGCATACTTCAGCCCCCACATTTTTGACTGGGGGCTAAGCCCCCAAGCCCCCCGCTTCCTACGCCAGTGAAAAATAGTCGAGAATAATGCTACACCTGCCATGAGAAGTGATAATGACTAATCTAAAGTCATGACGAGACAACGTAGGCTTATACCTGTGATCCCATGACATTAACTTCCTCGCAGATACCGATCGAGGGGATGGTTGTTTTACAGCTTTAATTTAAATACTTTTATCCTCCAAGCAATTTGTGCCATGCTTCCACTTCGATGGATTACAAATTTAAAAATGTCTTTCCTGAATGGGACCCAAGGTACCCAAGGACACGACTATTGCCAAATTCATTTCCGGGAACATTTTTCAGGCTAAACCTGCTGTAATTGTCTCCAAGTTCTTCGCCACAAGCTCTTCTAATATGGTACGTAAAATCCTCGGATTTCAAATGGCTTCCCAGTACATTCCAATGAGCTTCTGCAAAATTTAAATTTGGCACTAGAGTTAACTGTGGATAACCTGTCGAGGGGAGCGGGAAAGTTCAAGTTGCTAAATAAAAGCCCACATATTATTTCATGTTGCATGAAGGTAGTTTTAAGACAATTGAAAAAGGACCCGTTTAAAGGGTTTGTTGCATTACCCAAACATATGACAGGAATAGCCCAATATTTTCCTATTAACAATTCATGACTGTATCTTTAATTGGACATAAATTAAAACAAAAGCATCACTTCTATTGCTTAATGATTGTGCGTGCATCAGGTCAGTGAGGTAGCAGAATAGCTCCATCACAGTATATGGAAATGGCCTTGACCCCAATTTAAAGGGAGTGGGTTGTGTACTAGACAGGTATTTTTCTTTCAGTCTGGAGGAGGGGTCTAAACGCCAAAATTTAGTAGGAGGAGGATTTTTCACTGTCTAGGGCGAGACTTTCTTGTCCTTTAAGTAAATTGCCCCATTTACTGGATACAAGTGCAAAAGGAAAGAGTAAGGCTAATAAGTATCTCAATTTCATTGCGAAAATAAAAGCGGTTAATAATCGATTAATGGGAGATCTTGAAACAAGGACAGTGCATGGATGGGAGTAGAAAGCATCAACGAATAAGAGGGGGTACTTGGGTAATTCTTATAAAATGCATCCGCTGTAACAAATTGTGAAGCAAATAAAGGACACCACAACATTTCTGGACACACATCTTATAACCACTGTTCACACCCTACTGGCGTGACACTCGGCGACTAAAGGTCAGAGAATATGAGCAAGGAGTTTTATAAGTTATGAGTTTTCAGTAGTATGAGTTTTCAAAAGAATATCAAGTATGTTGTTTACTCATTTCGTCTTCTTCGAAATCTGTTTGAAGCGAAATAGAGTAAAGGTTCCACGGACAAAAACTTTTTCGAGAGACCTTTAAAAATCATTGCCCATACCGTCCGGGGTTGGAGTTGCACCGATACAAGATGTCTCCCTGAAATATAATATCATCTTGAAGGAGAGATTCACTCGTAACAGCCAGGAAAAGAAAAAGTAGTGAAAATTTTACCCTGTGCAGCACCTTTGTAATCTAAAAAATGTTAGAAAAAATTTTGATACTCGCTTTCCCTTTCATTTTTACAGATGAAGGAGATGAAAATAATCCGAGAAAAAGTAAATCATAAAAGTTAGTGCAGTTTTTGTTCAGAGGGCAAGATAAACACTTCAAAGTTGCATTTTCGTGGTTAATGAAAAAATGTAGGAGAGTTTCAAGGGACCCAGAACACGGCGATTTGTTTCATTTCTAAAATGCTTTTTCTTATTAAAACACACTAAACTTCAAATTTCTCCAAGGGATTGGAATATGTATTTACTTTCTCCCCTTACCCCCATCAGGCCATCCCATTTTGTTGATAGGTTTTGTAATCACTCAATGTAAGTTATCGGTTAGATTCTGAAACTTAATGTCGTTCTCCATTCAGACGGTTGTGAGGGTTTTGATTTCAAAACAAATGACTTACCCCGATAGGTGCCATGTGGCCTTGCTTTTGATTGCCATTAGGCCCTAGTAACTCATATGTTCTTTCACCGATATCAGTCTTTTCAAGCTCAATTCTGAGTTCTTCTGTTTTTGTCGAAAACTCCACGGTTTCTTCCCAACGTCATGAAAAGAACTCCGGATTTCTAAATATGCCCGGCCACAATGTCCACGTAATTGATCGTTGATTTTCCATCTAAACAAAGTGATTAGAAATGAACCTTTAAAAATCTCTGCTTTTGGTTATGGCGATACCAAAAAAAAGCTAGGTATTAAGTAACGTTAAATAAAACACTAGATCATGGACAACTTAAGCATACAATATAAAGGTCCTTTTCTGCCAAGGGAGAAATGTCAACTATCTGTGATGCACTTCAATGCCTTAAATTGTGCTGAATCTTGCTTTATGATCGGGTTCAAAAATGTTTAAAAAACTGGTACTTCACTCTCGGTTTGATTCCAAACTGGAAAATACAGGTGGTCCCCCAGCGGGTTCGGTTTTAGGTCCCCTCGTATTCTCAGTGTTACACTGCGCACTCTATCGAATTGATCAGACAGTCACTTCTTAAATTTATCACTGTTATGCAGATTGAAAGCTTGTAATCCATGAAGTGAAGGAATGGGATGTTCTACTAAATTTTCTACTATCCCTAAATGACTCTGAAACCTAATTTCTTCTATTCTCATCCCAAGGTCATCTGAGTAATTCATTTAATTGTGTAAAAGTCGGCAACGAAGTTGTTAATGTCTCCTCGAATGCTAAAAACCTTGGTATTTTGTTCGATACTCAATTAACTATGGATCGTCACATATGAAATATTTGTAAATCTGTCTAAAGTCTCTTACGAAATATTAGTCGTATACGAAAGTTCCTGTCTCAGTCTTACACTAAAAAATTAGTCCATGCCATTATATCGGGTAGCTCCCACGGAGCTCCCTGTTTATATCATCTCGTTTGGACTCCTGTATTTCATTACTTGTTGATCTACCGGTCATTAAATTACTACCTATTGTTCGAGTCCAAAACGCTGCCGCCCGTCTCGTTGTGTGTGCCCAAAAGTTTGACCACATATTTGATATTCTAATGCATCCTCATTGACTTCCCATACATCAAAGGATAAATTATAAACTTGTTTTGCTCATCAATAATCTTTTACACGGCTTACCACCTGCGTATTTGTGTGAACTTGTTTAATGGTATTTACCTTCCCGAAATCTTAGATCTAGTCTTCAGTTTATTGCTAAGCAAAATCAACCAAAGAATAAAGTACCAACAGGAAGTCTTCAAGAGTGTTATACAAGGACAGGGCTTTTGAGAATCTTGGGCCTAAACTTTTTAATTTACTTCCTTCGTTAAATGTACCCTCCAGTCCTTCAATTGGTGTTTACAAACCTCGTCTTAAGACTTACCTATTTAAGTTGGCTTTTAATATCTAATGTTTCCTGCGTATGTCTACAATTAATGTTTTTTATGTTGATTTATTGTTGTCCGTTTTTAGTTCTTACTGCCTCTTTCATTTATGATTTTTACTTTTTTAATTCTTATCCTTTTTGATTCCTTGCCGAAGGCAGGCAAGGAATCTATGCGATGGTGATGGCGTGTGTGTGTGTGTGTGTGTGCGTATGTAAAAGATGTAAATCGGGGACATGAGCGTTTTTTCCCCGGGCAAGTGGGGATACACCTGCAAGTGGGGATATCCCCAATTCCCGAATGCAAAATTTGCCATGAAATTGGATTTTGCACCTTTCAAAGATGTGTCTCAGTAAGTTTGAGCATTTTTGGCGTTTTCCCGATTTTACATGTTGTGAACCTATCAGTAGTACACACATCATGGGTTGGTGCATGAGTGTGTGTGTATGCGTGTAGTGCATGTAAATCGGGGACATGAGCGTTTTTTTCCCTAGTCAAGTGTGGATACACCCCAAGTGGGGATATCCACATTTTCACTGTTAAAAACGTGTGTCCCCGATTGACGCCAAAAACATGTATGTGTGTGTGTGGGTGTGTGTGAACTTGTCTTCCTATCAGACTGAGGACCTGAACAATGGATTTGAGGTCCTCTGAAGGAAATTCAATAGATTTGTCAAGTCCTCGAAAGTTTGAACAATAGAGAGTCCATTGTCAAGGTTAGGGTTAAGGAAGTAAACACAAAGGAAATAACAAAGAGGTCCTCGGATTGTATGTAAAATCGACTTGTATGCGTATGTGTGTATGTGTGTGTATGTGACGCCTTGTTGTAAACACGATATCTCCAGTTAGCAATGACCGACACTTTTCATATTTGGTATATAGATTTGTCATGTTGAGAGGAAGAACCCTTTTGTTTTTGGTAGAGGTCAAAGGTCATCTGAGGTCACCAGAGGTCAAAAAGCGAAAACCTTGTAAACATGATATCTCAAGATAGCAATGACCGACACTTTTCATATTTGGTATACAGATTTGTCATGTCAAGAAAAAGAAGCCTATTGTTTTTGGTAGAGGTCAAAGGTCATCTGAGGTCACCAGAGGTTAAACTGCGAAAACCTCATAAACGGCTTGTAAACACGATATCTTGAGTTAACAATGACCGACACTTTTCATATTTGGTATATAGATTTGTCATGTTGAGAGGAAGAACCGTTTTGTTTTTGGTAAAGGTCAAAGGTCATTTGAGGTCACGGGAAGTAGAAGACTGAAAACCTTGTAATCACAATTTCTCAAGATAGGAGTGAAGGACACTTTTCATATTTGATATACAGATTTGTCATGTTGAGAGGAAGAAGCCTTTTGTTTTGGTAGAGGTCAAAGGTCACCAGAGGTTAAACTGCGAAAACCTCATAAACGGCTTGTAAACACGGTATCTCAAGATGGCAGTGACCGACACTTTTCATATTTGGTTTATAGATTTATCATGTTGAGAGGAAGAACCCTATTGTTTTTGGTAGAGGTCAAAGGTCATCTGAGGTCACCGGAGGTAAAACTGCGAAAACCTCATAAACGGCTTGTAAACACGATATCTTGAGTTAACAATGACCGACACTTTTCATATTTGGTATATTGATTTGTCATGTTGAGAGAAAGAACCCTTTTGTTTTTGGTAAAGGTCAAAGGTCATTTGAGGTCACCGGAAGTAGAAGACTGAAAACCTTGTAATCACAATTTCTCAAGATAGGAGTGAAGGACACTTTTCATATTTGGTATACAGATTTGTCATGTTGAGAGGAAGAAGCCTTATGTTTTGGTAGAGGTCAAAGGTCACCAGAGGTTAAACTGCGAAAACCTCATAAACGGCTTGTAAACACGGTATCTCAAGATGGCAGTGACCGACACTTTTCATATTTGGTATATAGATTTGTCATGTTGAGACGAAGGACCCTTTTGTTTTTGGTAGAGGTCAAAGGTCATCTGAGGTCACCGGAGGTAAAACTGCGAAAACCTTGTAAATCACTTGTAATCATGATATCTCAAGATAGCAATGACTGACACTTTTCATATTTGGTACACAGATTTTTCATGTTGAGAGGAAGAACCCTATTGTTTTTGGTAAAGGTCAAAGGTCATTTGAGGTCACCGGAGGTTAAACTGCGAAAACCTCATAAACGGCTTGTAAACGCGATATCTCAAGTTGCCAGTGACAGACACTTTTCATATTTGGTATACAGATTTATCATGTTGAGAGGAAGAACCCTATTGTTTGTGGTAGAGGTCAAAGGTCATCTGAGGTCACCAGAGGTCAAAAAGCAAAATTTCCCAAGAATTGCCAAGATTATCATATGGGGTCACAGAGGTCAAAATGCAAAATTTCCCAAGAATTCCAAAGATTGTTACTGGGGTCACCAGAGGTCAAAAAGCAGAATTTCCCAAGAATTCCCAAGATCATCATCTGGGGTCAGCAGCGGTCAAAAAGCAAAATTTCTCAACAATTTCCAAGATTGTCATGCGGTCAGCAGCGGTCAAAAAGCAAAATTTCTCAACAATTCCCAAGATTGTCATAAGGTCACCAGACGTAAAAAAGCAAGAATTCCCAAGAGTGTCATCTGGGGTCACAAAAGGTCAGAAAGTAAAATTTCTCAAGAATTCCCAAGATCATCATCTGGGGTCACCAGAGGTCAAAAAGCAAAATTTCCCAAGAATTTTCAAGATCCAAGATCCATTGGAGGTCAGAGGTCATTAGAGGTCATCAGAGGTCAAAGACCAAATGCATTTAAAAACATGATATTTCAAGACAGGGATGTTGAATACTTGTGATACTTGTAAATTTGACGGATAAACCTCAGTGCAACAAAGCATCCCCATTCGGCAAGGAATCACTAAGCCTTTGGGCTTTCTGGTTTCCTCTTATCCCTCTTATTTTTTGGCATTATGATGATAATGACGACGACGGCCTTGATGATGTTATTATGCCCCTTCCTGTCCCGGAAGTGGAGAGTGTTGATCGGTAAAAATTTTTTGCGCATTTTTTTTCAGGTATATGATTAGAGGTACGGTTACAGACCTTTATATGTTAATTTAACAACTACAAGGGAAAGATCAAACGTGCCCAAAGTCACCATATTAAACTAAAGTCACTCAAAATGCAACAATTTTAGAAGGATCTATTGTGAAATAATATAGAGACTAGAAGAAGAGGGCAATCCAAGGAGTTCCGATCTCATCCCAAGACATCCATTCAGGCGCGGTTTTACGGGGGGGGGGGCTTTGGGGACTCAACCCCCCCCCCAAAACTCGCTCAAGCCCTCCCCCCTCCAAAAAAAAAATCCGAGGTTGTGTGTTATCTTCATGCTATATTTGCGTGTATTGAGAAAAACAAAATTGTCCAGTACATTTGTGAACATCTTAGTCCAGTGGATTTAGTTCATCAAATGTGTCATGCAAGATAGGCATGTGATCACGTTTCTTGTATCCACGTCCACGTACGTACACCGTTGTTTTGACTGCATGTAGTACGACAGCCACGCTTCGCCTTAGTACTGTATTACGACGGTAGGCACAGTGCGGCCGCCTACTAGCTTACCCAGCTGCATTCTTACGTTCGACGCCAGTCCCAGGGGCGTAAATACAGGTGTGTGTGGGGGGGGGCGTGAAAATCAAAAGTCGGTCTCTGAGCGCCAAAAAGTCGGTCTCAAATCCAGTGATTGCTCAAATCCAGTTCAGTATGCCTTTGTAACAGTAGACCAGACATGAACAACATTTGATACCTTACTCAAATTGAAATTCCGGCAGAGATGAAGTAAAAGTGGAAAGATTGCCCTAATTTTCTACTGAGTTCCCGAAATTTTGATCGAATGCCAGAAAAATGTGCAAAAATTTTCGCGCGCTTCGCGCGCCTGTAGTGGTCTATTTCATGCACCTGAACTGCAACGGATTTCTGGCAACTTTTTGAGAAGTTCGGGCAAAAGATTTTCTGGACCCCAAACTGTAAGAGTCCCCATCAGGCGCGGTTTTACGGGGGGGCTTTGGGGGCTCAAGCCCTCCCAAAATTCGCTCAAGCCCCCCAAAAATTTTCAGAGGTTGTGTTATGCTATATTTGCGTGTACTGAGAAAAACAAAATTGCAAAATACACTTGTGCACATCTTGGTCCAGTTGATTTAATTTGTCAAGGGAAACTGTCGTCTGTCTCGAAATCACATAATAGGTTCACAATCTCATACAATGGAAGTTGGGTCAGATAAGTAACATCTATGACAGTGTGTACGTACATGTAAATCAAGTTAACGGATTAATCATCTGTTGGAAGTTCAAAACGAGTCATTTCGTCGCTGATCTCGTCAAGCTATACTAGCAGTCCTTTTAAGCCAAATCTACAGGCCGAATCGTTCTTCCCATTAATGTGAACAGGTACAGTTGCTTGTATTTCTCAGTAACGTTTGCTACATTCTTCCAAATAAAAAAAAAAATATGTGCCTGTATATACGTTACATCTATGTCATGGTCAGGGGCAGTGCCACTCGGGGGGAAGGGAGGCCTATATCTGATCCATATAGTTAATCCAGAGCTTCCAAGAGGCCATATTCCGGTTTCTATCAGCTTCAGATACGATTTTATAATGCACAAATGAAGCAAGGCAAATTTTCTTAATAGTTCGAGAATAATAGTTCTGTGGACTACACGCACGTATTTTTGCGTAAAACTTTCCCCGACTAGAAGGCAGTAATGTGTCCAAAATGGGACTTCAGGAGGTTTGTTGATACATACCCGTAGACAAAAAAGGCTCCTATTTCACCTAACCAAAAATATTAAGAATGTTTTGAAGCCATATGATTGGGTCCAAAAATATCCCAAAGACAACACCATTTTTGCATCTAAGCAACCTTCAAGTAACCAAAATTTCCCAAAAAACCCCTCTTTAGACCTGTCCCCTAGAATAGCCCCCTTTTACCCAACCAAAAATTAGAATTCACGAAGTTATGAACATTTTCCAGCCATATATCAGTCAAAACTGTCCCGAAGACCGTACCATTTTGCATCTTAGCAACCTTAAAGTAACCAAAATTTCTCACAGGAGAGGGGAACACCCCTCCCTTTAGACCTCTCCCCTAGGACCTCCCTCATTCCCCCAACCAAAAATTAGAATTCACAAAATTTTGAACATTTTTCAGTAATATGCAGTATATCAGTCAAAAAATAACCCAAAGACCGCGCCATTTTGCATCTTAGCAACCTTAAATTAGCAAAAATTTCTCAAAGGGAGGAGAAAACCCTTCCCCTTAGACCTCTCCCCTAAGAAAGCCCTCTTTCCCCCAACCAAAACTTAGAATTCACAAAGTTCTGAACATTTTCCAGTCATATAGTCAAAAATTACCCAAAGAACGCACCATTTTGCATCTTAGCAACCTTGAATTAGCAAAAATTTCTCAGAGGAAAGGGACACCCCTACCCTTAGACCTCTCCCCCAGGACGGCGATCACTCAACCCACGGTCCCCTATCAAAATAACCTTCGCCGTCCCTGGTTATGGTACTGTTTTTTATTATCATTAGTTTCAGCGTGCGCGTGGTCGATTTCATTTCATTTATTTGTTTTTCACACCATACAGGTATACAAGCATAATATATATATAATATTTACATCAATTTTGAATAAATCTCATACGATGTGAAGGAAGTAGAACAAAAAACCCTCACGGGCTTGACGAAGTGTTCTACTCCCTAAGGCGATAGCAAAAAAGAAAAGAAAAGAAAAAACAAAAGCTAAACAAGATACTTCACTAACCCCCACCCCCCCCCCCCCGCACCATCATTGCTTCATACATGGCTACGAGTTACGGGCCTGCTTTCGCACAATAAAGTAAAGCAAGGCTCCTGAAAGTTGAAAGTCAATAAGTACTTAGATATAGTTTGTTTAGGTTATACCTGAACGATCTGAAGCTTGGACTATCAATTACAGTCTTGGGTAGGGTATTCCAAAGATTAACAGCACGATGCCGAAGGCTCAGTTGAGAATGAGATGTGGGATAAACAGTATGTAGAAGAAGCTGAGGATTACGTGTATTATAACTGTGAACATTAGTACTGGTTGTGAAAAAGTTGGAGAAGGCGGGTGGTAACATGTTGTGGGTGAAGCGATAGGTGAACGACGCTATTCCTAGATTGATAATATCGTTAAGTTTTAATAAGTTCAACATTTTGAAAAGAGGATCAGTGTGATCACGTGGACCAGAGTGACAAATATGTCGAACAGCCCTTTTCTGTAAAAGAACAAGACTATTTCAAGTTACACTTTTTTGTGTACTAGAACCCTACGCCTACTGCAATATGTGAAATGCGGATAAACTAAAGTACAAGGTACGAAGGACACTTCTGGGAAGGATGTATTTAAGCCTACCGATAATACCGACTCCTTTTGCAACATGGGAGGATAAATAATAAATTGTTCATGACCAGGTTAGTTTTGGAGCATGGAGTATAATTACTCCTAAGAATATTAATTGTATTAACTAAGTCCAAGTTTGCTCACCGTTTATATAAATTTTGAAATTGTGAATGAGTGTTTACACCTAAGTAGTTATTAAAAACCTATAAACCTTTGTTTTTACTGATATTTACGGATAGCTCTATTTACCGAAAACGAATTACACGTAATTTGTTAAGTTGCAGTACAAACAGTATTTTCCAAGCGATCAGGGTCGTCATCAGAGAAGAAAATATTTGTATCATCAGCAAATAAAAATTGAGTGCTGTGAGACCATTTGAGATAAACAGCTGTTATGTCAATCTACATATTAGTAATACTAATATATATAATATAATTTACATATTTGAGAGATTATACATATTTGATAATATTTATATTATCATATTTGATATTATACATATTTGAGAGAAAATTTTATGATTCTTCCGTTTCAAGTCCCCCTAAGCCCCCCTAAAAGTCTCGGTCTAGAACCGCGCCTGGTCCCCATACGCCTATGATTATCACTATCAGTGGCGTACGCAGGGGGGCCATTCCCCCTCCCTGATGCCAATTTTTTTTTAGTTCCTAAAATACGTAAATTTTTTTAACACAAATTCTGCTTCAAAATATGTTAGCGTAATGTGGCCACCAAATTTGCATGTAAGTTCCATCTAATTTTTCAAAAATTTTTCAAAGGGGAGGGACACCCGCTCCCCTTCTCTATCTTATAGGACCCTTGCCCCCGAGCCGGCGATCACACAACATCCTGCATGCCCCCCCCCCCCCCCGAGAGAAATCTTGGGTACGCCCACTGATTGAGTCCTCCCTTAGCATCAGTCCCCAATGTCCGGTATTGATAATGACAGAAAAATTTCTTTCTTCCGTATTCAAGCCCCCCCCAAGAGGGGCCCCCCCCCCCCCCCCCGCAATGTCGGTCTAGAACCGCGCCTTCATCCATTTGCTTCTCAGTTCCTAGTGTAGCAGATATCTGTCATTCATGTTAACAGTGGGTTGGTGACATCAGGTCACAAATCTGACGAAGAGTTTTAATTCATGGTCCAAGGTTAACCCATGTTGATAGTCTGAATACTCTAAAGGGAAGGCGAATCTTGCTGTCTGTGCTTACTTCAACTAGACATCTTTGATGTACCCCCTTCATTCCTGACAGACGCCTATAATCTGATAATTGTACTAGTGAAAACAATGGTTCTGGAACGTATCAACATTGCAGTATATCTTCCAAGTTTCAGACTGTTACCTTGACCGCAGGACATACGTACGGGCATTTGGCTCGAAGGTCCTGTGCCCAATGAAAACAAACCTTGGCCCCGTTTCAAAAGAGTTACTCTCATCATAAGTTTGACTTCAAACTGCATGATAGCCGGATCAAACTTAAGGTCCATCTTAACTCTCTGTAAACAGGGCCCATGCCTCGGTTGCTGTGTATAAATGTTTTTCACGTGACGTCAGCGTGTTTCAGTTTGGTATGCTGGCTGCAGAGAAGTCATGGCTTTTGCTAAAGATAACAGAGTTTAATGATTGTAATGCATGACACGAATTGATAGTATATACAATTGGTCCAGCTGATCGTTAGAAAGCTTGTAGCCATCCAGACGGTCAATGCATGGAGATGGCAGCCGAACTCTGCGAATGCAAAGATGGTGTTTCTGGGGCAAATATTGATCATGGAAAACATGTAGATTCCATTAAATTGCAGTGATACACGCTTTCCTGCAAACGACGGAGCACTCTCCTCTCTGTGACGTCATATGCACAAAGTCTATGGGGTCAGTAGGTGACACTTCACTTCCCCATTACAACAAATGTGTTGGAGTGAAAAAAGTGTAATGCGCATATTCGGCTCACAGTGTAATCCAGGGATTGTTTACACTCCAGCAGTGTAGCGCGTAAAGTGTTCCCATATAACATACTGCAGTCAGTTGTTGTTTTTCACTCCAGAGTAACTAGGGTAACGGAAAGACCCGGATGACCGACGGACCCCAAACGCCCGCACAATACACCTTATGCATATTATGTCACAAAGGAGAAAGTGCTCCCTCGTTTGGAGGAAAATGGAGGAAAACCCGTATCATTGCAAGATACACAAATAAATGCAGACAGCTGATTTGTCAACCAATCGTATACGCGAGTGCGTCTATTACACGTGTGGCGAAATCCAAGCAGTTCGTGCACGTGTGCTTCATTGTTTTCCTCCAAAATGACGTCAGTGTGATGTCAATGCATAAGGTCTATAGACCTTATACATGGACGTCACGAGACGGCATTTTGGGTGCAAACAGCTGCAATGAATGTTACCGCACGCAAAAGGAGGATTTCAAACGCGCGTGCGTTTGAGTTTACACGAGGATCCCACCGGTACACGAATCAGCTTTCTGCACTTGTTGTTTCAGTTCAGTTCAGTTCAGTTGTTCAGTTCAGTTGTGTGTGATTCTCTTTATCTGTTTGCTGTTAATGTTTGGCAACGACAGGTGGCGCGCTTGCCACCACTGAAAGGCAAGCACTTTTCTGAGTGCGCGGTGTTTCTGTGACGGCATGATCGCATAATGGTCCTAATAACCCCAGGCCCGTAATACAATACGCTATTTCGGATATGAACGCAAGACGAAGGTCGAAAAACAGGTCAAATGAGGGGAACCTGCAGGGAACGGACGAACTTTTTGCCACCGTCACTGTGTAGCTAGAGCATATACACAGCCAATGAGAGCCGCTACTCAGACACTCGGCTGATGGCGGGATGTAAACATTCAAAAATTTGTACGTACATGTAGGTACGAGATACGCATAGTGTATATATACTGTACACATTGTATGATTGTGCACGTACAAAGCGTTATTGTGCAGAGACAGCTAGCTGTAGCTAGCTCCTACTCGACTCATAAGTCTCACAGCAGTACTCAGATTGATCACGTTATCGACGCAGTTTAGGGAAGGTTGTCATGAGTTAGGCTCACAAAATCTAGGCTATTGAGATTTATGAAAGATGATGATGTATCTACACATTTAATTTGATAATGGCGAGTCGAAAAACGGGGACTTAAAACTAGCTTCGCTCTAACGTTAAGTTAGTCCAACGTTAACGTTAGTGTTTGCCACACTGAAAATGCCCGAACTCAAAACGCTACCGTTAGGCCTACCAGTTTAGAATAGAAGAAATGAGTGTGATAATGATCACTCGAAAAAAATGGTAAAGAAAATAATCTACGATTTCCCTTCACTAACCTTGTAGGCCTATAAGTTTGATGAAAGTTCTCTAGCGTCACCCCGGACCCGCGCTCGACAAACGGCCAAAGGGTCAGGTCTGCATGATATGTGTGCAGTATGTGGGCTTGGCATGAGTTAATAACTACTGCCGTATATCTAGTAAGTCACCAGTATCGCTTATCAACAGATTAATAGGTACGTAAATGCCGTGCACCACCAAAACAACTTGCACGGCTTGACGTACGCTGCTTGGCTACAGAAAAGAGTACGTACGCTTTCGGTAGCTATGCAAGAAGACATTCCGAACATATGTCTGCTTACAATTGCATGCATTTAAAGAAAATGTCCTGAAAATAGACACTAAGTTCGGATTCATTTTAGAAAATATTTTCCAATTTTTGCACGTTTTCAGAATTCAGACTTTTATTTCTGAAATTTCTTTCAATAAGCACACTTTGAAACGCCATTTTTAAAGCTTCTGGAATGCAACTAAGGGATTTTCTTTATTATGACCCACAAAGTGATATTTCCATGAACGGCAGAAATATAAAAACACTGCTGAGAAACAATGAAAACCCCTTACCTTAATAGTGAACTCTCGATTATATTGTCAAAGTGTCACTACGCCCTGCGCTGTAGGTGCATTTCCGAAATACCGTATTGTGAATACAAACGAACG
>JAIZAY010001345.1:0-16059 GCA_029531755.1 Holothuria leucospilota | reverse complement strand
TCTATTTAATTGATCAAAGTATTTGCTGCATACTTAGATCATGGTAACTAGTCATTTGTGTAGCTTTATCTCAATGAATTACGTTATGTGGTGCATAGTAGCAAGACTGGTTTTGGAAGGCGTTTTCTTTTAATCGAATCTTCTTCCTACAATCGCTTGTTACATATATGCTAAAAGTATCCCTTAAATAAATATCTGTTTATGAAAAACCAAATCTTTTTATATCACTTAAGTATTCTTTAAGATAAAAAAAAATGAATTTTGGTTTAATAATCGTTTTTTATGTTACCAGAAAAGAAAAGAGTTACTGTAAGAATATCTGAAAATATGTACAGATATACTTTAGTGTGGAATTATTACACCCCTCCTTTCACAGGTACGGATATTAATCTTTTTCTTAAACTTCTGTTGGATCATTAAATTTCGATGGAAAACTGTTACGCGTGTAGTCGACCACACGCAATATGACAAATTTGTTACTACAGGTCAATGTACTAAGCCGTGTCCCCACCCCTCCATGATGCGGAACCAGACATTTTCGAGGGGGCCACGATGGCTAATCTCTGGAACACCAAAGGAAGTTCTCGCAATATTAAATATCTGTCAAATCGGGGGGGGGGCAGAGAGTCCGTACGATAGCACGTCTCATGGCAGCCTGACGTCTTTAATCATCCCAGACTGCCTTTATGGCCTAAAATGTCAGCATTCCAATATCTTGATTGCAGCAATTTCACTCTATAACACAAGTTTGTTACTGCAGCTTAATGTAGCAAACGGCGGCCTCTCCTCTACCGGGAATATCAAAATGATCATATCAAACGATTTGTAGACTAGCACTTTTTCTCAGTAATTTAGCTGTTTTCGCACACTGTAGCCCTTCCTGAACCACTTCAATGAATTTTAAGTATAGATGATTTCACCTATAGAAGCTGTACCTCACCCTAAAGAAAGCTATATTTTGAACAAAAATATAGAAAGTTTTGTTTATCTTTTACAATTTTGTTTTTCCTTCTACTGTTATCTTTCCCCCCTTCTTTCCCCTTCATATTTTTCGCGGCAAGGGTGTGGGGGAGGGGGAAGCTGGGCCCTTAAAGGTCACCTTAAATACCCGCCTGCTATTTATGCAATCAGTTGTCAGAAATTGTTCTCGAAGCAGTAGGCGGTTTTTCAAGTAGTGCGACCTCGCCAACTTGGGCTTACGTCAGTCGTAAAGATGGCGTGGTCTGCTGTACAACTTGAAACCTTGACGATGATTCAAAACTAGGTAACTAGATATTCTAGCTGAGTGTAGGGCTCCCTAACCAGGGAGCTTCTATTCCAAATAACAGTTCCCTGCCTTAACCTTTCACAGAGATCTGCCAAGATTCCTCACAAATCAGGTCTGTTGAGCACAGTAAAGTGTTTCGCGTTGCTTCTCTACAGGCAGGATTAAAATCGTTCACCCGATTATTGAACTACAGCTCTTTTACTGCATCTGGAGGGAACAATGCCATGATGAATTGCCGCCAAGTCGTATTTTAGATCATGGTGACAGGCATTGCGAATTGAAATGCATAGGGAAAATGCTCAAAACAGATCACTTTTATATAAAGATGGGGTTAAACCGTTTAACAGCTGTAATCTTACTGGAAAGTATTTCTTCAAAATTCTAAATAATGGCGGACTAAAATATCCGTAGTTCACATCATGATAATGTGAGATGACATCGAATGAACACCAAAACATAAGAAGTACGTTTTACTACTTCTTGTTTATAGGCTTCTATCTTTTATGTCATTCGTCAAGAACCTACTTAAAATAAAGCTATTACAAATAACACACTTTTCTTCAAGGAGGTGGGAATTTTAAAACCGATGACGTAATATAACATCATAAAGGCCTTCTGGCGCCATATATACACCACAGAGCGTTTTTAATCTGGTGAATTGATTATTCGACACCCTATGCCTGTACAGTTAATACAATTCTTGGGTTAACAGAGCCGTTTCGACGTATGAGTCCACAAAGTTGTCATTGATTACTATTTTGTAGTACGGCAATTTAACCTGTTCCTTATGTCAGGTTTTTGCTAATGTTGACACAATATTCTTTGGGGCAATCCTAATCCTAAGGAGCAAAAGCAAAAAGCCCTGTCGGTTAGATTCGTGCATATTTTAACTGGCCTAAAAGGTTCCCAACGAAAATGAAAGAACACCCGGACTCGCGGCTATAGTCTTCTCTGAGTCCTCCGATGGCATCTCCCCTGATCGTTTTTGAATTTATATAGCGCCACCCTGATCACTACACATCCACTGAATACATTACATGCAATGTTACAGTGTTCGAACACGGAATGATTCATTTTAGCAGATTGTGAATAAACTTGAAGGCCAGATGTGATAATTCTTGCGAGTATTTTTTTAACATATTTGCACTGATAATAATAGTAATTATGTAACTGAAACAATTAATCGACCAAATCAAAAGACTTGGCTCATTTAAATCATCAACATTCGCGGTGTAAGTAGGCTAGTTGGTTTTGTTAACATTGTTAGAGGCGGTGCTCTAGCTGGCGAGGGCCTCAAACTGTGGAGAAGTTGACAAGTGCCCTTTTAAATCCTTACTTGGCTGTTTTGCTGATGGAGGGATGGTTGACGATTCAACCGATTAATGCTCACTTTTGCAAATAAAGAAAAATCTTGTGCCCCTACAATTGTTAAATCTTTTGTTATTTTCTGTCTTTTAATTACTAATTAAACTTTGTAAGACGATGGTTCAAAACGTGCTTCCGCATATCTGAATATCTGACATGTCTGCGAACCGTTACAGCCGTTTTTGTAAGAAAATATAAATTTTTCAATGTGTAAACGTTTATATCACACTTGTCCATAGGAATATTTTCCCTTCTTTCTGTCCTTTTCTTTACGACAAACTAAGTTTAAATCCGGGTGACTTGATCCAAAGTCAAATTTGCATGAAGCGAGGATAACATAACTCCAACTCGTCCGAAAACCGCCCTGTTTGAATCAACATTTTGTGACGCGTTTACTGCAAACGCCTAAACATATTGAATACAATCACTTCAACTGGATGCCAACAGGGCAATGAATGTCTATCACAAGTTACCATTAGAATACCATCACATCACCTTAACAAGGAATGCCCTAGCACGCGGAGACGGATATTGATATGATTAAGAGTGATGTTACTTACAGTTCCCTAAGTTCTGGCGGGAAAGCATTCGGTTGTATCTGTGAAATATTGTTGTGGTTCAAGTATCTGAAAGACCAAACGAAAGAGATTATAATAAAGTTTTATTTGCAACCTGGGAGTTTACAATGGGAAGCAATGCAAAATGTTATAAAGAGACAGATTGTTGTGGATGAATTTACATCGAAGTGTTAACTCTTTTTGAGTCAAATCATTGAGTGGAGAAAATCCTATAATAAGGGATCATTGGACTTACCGCCCGTGAGCATTTTATGCGATATTTAGGCTACTTCTTCCGTACCACTTCATCCTAACCAAAGGGCTACAGGGAAAAATCTTTAATGTCTAAAGCCAAACGCACACGGACGCCAGAAAACACGAAACAAGTTTGTTTCGCACTTGTTTTGTGTTTTCGTTGGTGTACTCACACACGGTAAAAGTTAACGCCCCACGACAACAGAAAATCCAAAACAAATTTGGGCTGTGCAGAAAGTAACTTTAAGGCTGTCCTAGCCGTTGCCTGTCGTATTCTTTATGGTAGGTAGCTTACAAACGCCAACTTTAAAATGTTTTTACGACAGGGGTGGCGCTAAATAGGGGGAGGCCAGGTACCATGCCTCCCGTCGGCGAGGGTCCCCCTTCCCCGTTGGAATATTTTCCACTTTCAGGACCTACGTCGGTACGATAAAGCATTTAGTCCCTGACGGTGACGAGTGGCCCCGACTGTCAAGCTGGTTGTGCTCTCAACTGCTCATCCAGTTTCTTCAATGTGAGGCCAAAATTTTCAGTTTTTTTCGTAGTTCCCTTCTATGTAGCTTAATAGTACAAGTCTTTTTCAATATTTGATTAGTTCGAAAATTTGCCAAAGAGTGACACCATTTCCTATCTGAGCCATCCTGAATAAATAAAAGCTTCTTAAAGGCGAGGCTGGTCGGGGGACCTGAACAAAGTGACAACGGAAGGATCCGCCCGGGATGCAACGAGTATGATATGCACACTTTATATGGTCGTTCCGGGTTTATGGATGGTGGGTTTATGACATCATCTTCTGTAGTACCCCCCCCCCTTCCACAATATCCGGATTGGGATACATTCCGATAACATTGGATTATGGGGGAGAAAATTGGTAGTGAAGTTTAAGTAAAATAAAAGAAAGCTAATTAATGTGAGGTTATGATGAATGCTTACAATATGTACCCCTCTAACATATCAGAACTTGATTTAAGCCTCAAGCTCCATCTCCTGTGTCATTGAGAATTAGTGTATCATGTTCCCTGACGTCGAAGGGTAAGTAGCTGTGTTTAGTTATGTCACTGGTGGCTTCGACTCGTTACTTTTCAAATCGCTACTCCAGGCCTGTCTCGTCACGTTAAATCAACATATTTTTTCTCAAGAGATTGCCTTTTGCCTGCTACAACAAGACATCGTTTAAGTTATTTTCTCGATGCAAGCAAAATTTAAAAGAAAAATATCTTGCCATATTGTTCTATTGTGGTCAGTCTTAAATAACCTAGGATGTGCTATTGTACCTCGGTGGTAAGTCACGGTAGACTTGCTTTAAGTCCATTTTATATAAGGGTGTCTTGCAAACAAAACAATATCATACTTTTGTGAAATTTGGTATATATTTCAGGGCCGGATCCAGGAATATGAGAAAGGGGGGGGGGGTGACTAGGATTTCTTCTGACCATACATTTTTCATGGCCTTTAAAATGTAAAATTCTGGTTACAAAATTCATAGCTTTGCCGAAAAGAGGGGCGTACGCCCCTTACGCCCCCTTGGATCCGGCGCTGTATTTGATATCCTCAAATTAAAAAGCAATCTTTTATCTTGAATCCACCCTCTGTGGGCTGGGGGTTGTAGAATATACCCACGGCATTTCCCGCCTGTCGTAAGAGGCGCCTAAAGGAAAAGACTTGCGCCGTATTTTAGCTGTATTTGAAACCAAACTTGAACTTGAATCGTATTTGAAACCGTATTTAAACTTTACCTTTTTATCAAGTTGACACTATATAACACATTCGTGTTGGTATGTTGTTAAATCCCATCTAACTAACTTTATGTTGAATCCATTTTACCTTTGAAAGGAACCACGACGTCAAAAAGGTTCACTTGACTTCTCACGTAATAGAATAGCACTGCCGTTAAGGCGCACTGTCACTGTTTTTACGTATATATGCATTGGACTTTTGTACTGCGTGTTTAGCACAAATTAATTATTGGCCTATATATCCCATGTTATCTGTGGTTTTCTAATTATCCAGAGAAAGTTGCCCCGGCTTTATATGCAAGTTGCCGCAGTTGTTCAAGGTGACATTGGCTTACATGGTAGTTGTTCAAGTACTCGTAAGCTGGTATCCGTACATACCCAAGTTCATGACTTGGTGCCCTTATCCGTACCGTGCCCGTACTCATGATTATTATTTCCTTCGGACTAGTACCTGTACCTGTACCAATGACCTGGTACCCGTACACGTACCCGTACCGGTACTCATGGTCCTGTACTTACACTGTAACACTAGCGCACTTTCTACGGTGGCCATAAGAAGACATGCGTGAAGCAGAGTTACCGTGTTGGACTAACTTGTTGTCTAGACAAAATTTGAACTTTTTGTCGAGATACTGACTTTCGGAAACTCGATATCACGGTAAAATTTAATTAGTATACTTTATCATTGTCAGTCGTCAAACGAAAGGGTGAAATCTGAAGCGTGCGTTGTTTTTCTTCATGATGAATCTAATCTCAGTTAACGTTACTGAAGAATTTCCTCGAAAGTTTATTTCGAGTATATTTTTCAGATATGCCGAAAATCACCAAAATAGAGAGAAATGCTAACAACTTGAATAGTACTTCAAGCAAACTACTCATCAAAATAACAAGGAGACAAAGACATTACAATATTTAAATGTAGTTTATTAACCTTCATTCAGTGTCGTAACTTTGGTTCAGGGTGTCCCAGATGTCCTTGTCCAAGAGTGTGCATGGTGCAGCACTGCAATAGAGCTCAGAAAAAAATGGTTTTGTTTGAATTTTTGCAAGATTTGGTTTCTTAGGGTCAAAAGTGTAATTATATGCGGATTCCAGGTGGGTAAAGGTTTCTACTTTTCTTCCCTTATAGTCATACTACAAGTATTATCATGTCGAAAAGGTATACAGCCATGAATGCCCCTTAGTCCGGTTGCCCGATGCCCCCCCCCCCCCCACTAGGTATAGGAGTTACACCACAGCCGTCATGTCAACCGACTGAAAATCTTGCTTCACGCTTGGCCATTGCCGCAATAAATCTCCCATCAACATGTGTCTTTACCTGTTTACCCACATAGTAGGCTTTACGGGTAATTCATTTTTCAGGGACCGAACAAAACAGAGTCCGCTCCGCGGGGTAGGGTGTCTTAACAATGGCCTAATGTGTCAGGATTACTTGGATGTGACAGATCTTCATTAAAAAGGAGTATAGAGTGAACAGCGGCTAGCAATAGGAAAGGAGAGACCTGTCAATCAACTTTCGATACCTGAAAGGGGTTACATCACTTTAAGTGCATATCGTCTGACAGATTTGGCTGTTGTATTAAATGATCCCTGCTTGCACAAGGCACGTAAAGTGCAGGCCGAACTACTACCAACACTGCACATTTATTTGAAGCTTTGTACTACTAGACTGAAAAATAATGCTAAGACGGAGAGTGCACCCAAGGTTTGTGCTATTTAAAAGAGAATATTAGGTAAAATGTTTCACATGTGTTAGAAAATCAAAATAAAATACTGTACTGTATTTGCTGTTACCTCAGAGAAACAAAAGGTGCAACTTGCTGCATGCCCTGTTTCAACATGCCCCTATGTTTGGGTTGATTACACAGGCGTAGGAAGTGGGAGGCTGGGGAGGGGGCTGGGGGCTAAGGTAAAAAAATTGTGGTGAGGTGGAAGTATATGCTTCCGCCCCCTCAATCCAAGGACGAAAACCCCTTATTTGTTTTCTGTGTAAAAATGTCAAAACTTTGTAGTAAGTTTCCTTAAAATTTGCCCAATATGTTGCACCAAACTGCACCTAAGGCATGAGTACACTATCAACATGTCGTGACACAGGTTTCGACACATGTCGCTACAACACCTTGTCTCCAAAAATGTTGACAGTGTGTACTGAGCGAAAACAATTGGCAACATGTGTCCCGACATGTATCGACACATGTCGCCAAATAATCCAAAACGTTAGGAAGCGCTGACAATATCCGGTTTCGTGTTCTTGTAAATTTACTAAACTTAAAAGCTGCTCACATAGGGTCATATCTGAAGCCCGTTGTGAGCACATAGCGAATAAAAACAAATGTTAAGTTATATCGTATTACTTACAATGCGTAACAATTCCTTTACCAACACTGACAGTACTCTGCTATGCGGTCATGGTGCTTAGTATCGGCCTAGCGTACTTTACTGGGACTAGGCTACCTCTATCAATTTTGACAATCATATGCCTTAGACTAGGGAGTAGTTACGTAACTCCCTTACTTAGACTAACCGTATTGAATGTGCAAACGTGTTGTCCATATGGAAAACATAATGTTACCTTCTAAATTTGGGTGTATACAGAACGAAGACCAAAGACCTAAAAAGCAAAGGCTTAAAAGGGAAGACTTAGCCAAAATGCAAAACATTCACACATTAGAATGTATATTGCAAAACTATTGAAGAAACGCGACAGAAAAATATAGGGGTGTAATGAAAAAAATGTCTGTTAGACTTGTCGTAATTGAAAGGCTAGATCGGTATGCGGTCCGCGTGTCAACATGTTCAGTCGCCTCGTGTGGTACAGGCCTACTCTTCATATTACCCGAATTCCACATGGAGACCGTCAACATCTACTTCCAGCAAGCCCATCTCTCTATGAGTTTTGGTATGAATATAAAACAAGAAACAGAAGACAAAAATAGTTGACAAAAATTGGAAGGAAAAACTTATTCTAAATTGAAACTGCTTGGGTAGGAGTTCGGAACTCAACAGTCGCTATACCGCATTGAATTGAGACAAAAGATATCTTGTCACAATACCATGTATTTTGTATTCATAAACACCTTTATTGATTTCCTGTATTCTGATTGGCTGAAAACCATTCGAGACCAGTCTCGAATCGCATTCGAGACTGGCCTTTGCCAGTTTAGGAGAATTACTTTTTCAAGGTGAATTGAATATCACTGTTACTAGTGCATTGTGCACTATGCTTTGTCCATGATGTGTTACCATAGCAACATAAACCATAACATCTGAGTAAGAAAACCAGTTACTGTAAACTACTGTAGTATTATACTGTTATGCCTAGCACCCCTGTAGCTATAACCATTCCAAAGCATAATGCTCATTTCATCCCATGAATGAATGCTAGCAAAACTATATTCATCTTCTTGGATACTGGCAGTGGTATGGCTAAAAGAGCGTATATAACCTTACAGTATATGCCAAGGGTACATTTTGTTAACGGTCTGCCTGTTACAAATATTCCACTCCTTATTCTCCTAAGTTGGACTGCATGGTTTAGAAAAGTGAATTTGGTCTCTGTGCTGCTAATGCGTGGATGGGGCCTGTTTTATAAGTATGACATGGAGAGCAATGGTAAACAGGTTTTACTCAGGTTTTTACGTTTGAACCAATTCCGCTAACACTAACAGACATAACAGGCCAGCACGGTCTTCATTTCTAGTTCGAGCTAGGCTTCTTATGAACTAATGTTGTAAATAGTTTAAGCTAGTCCTAACGTTAGGCCTGCATAATCTGTATTAAAAACTTGAGCACATTTCAAAGTTACCAACACTATAATCCTTTTCCAAAAAAGGCTTCAGACACCTAAAACCACCGTCTTACTTATGGATCTTGAACGATCTTGTGCGTTAACTACTTGCAGTCAAATGTCCGCATGCATGTCGTTGAATGCTGCACTGCACTGCACACAATATATTACAGTAGACCGTAACTGCACAGCACTGTGTATTTATTTACCTTCTGTGAAACTTTCGTGGAGTAGAACTTCACTGTAAACAATAGCCAGCTAGAAGTTAGTTTCCTTGTTTTAATGCTCAGCCTCATCTCTACAACGATGTATGATAATTCAGAGATAAACAATTTTGCGTTTAATAATCCAGTTAAATTTCGTTCGATGAATTGAGATTACAATCAATATGTTAAGTGAAAATATTTGCGTGGTTGTCCACTTTCTTTTGGCTTAAAGTTGTTCGCTACTATCGCAAGAAACTAAACATGACGTCATAATAGAGTCCTAAGTTAGCTGGGAGAATTAAAATTTGATCTGTAAAATTTTGTCGAAAATTCAATGTTTTTGTCGATTCCCAACATTTTAATGTTGAGTGTTTATGAATGGGGATAAAAGTAGGGTGCCCGGTCTTAAATGTGATTCGAGACCTCCGATGACGTCATCACAGAGGCAGCGGACCTCGGCTGTCGCCTCGGTCCGCTCAGCCTCTGTGATGACGTCATCGTCGGTCTCAAATCACATTTAAGACCGGGCACCCTCGCATTTATCCCCTAAATGTTCTTTTAAAATTACATTAAACTCGCTGCAGCCTTCACGCGTGCCTATTTTTAGGTGATTTAAATGAGCATTGCTTAAAAATGTACCAGAGTCATGTTACCGCTCATGAAGGAATTAATTCTGTTCTCTATTTGGAATCGTACAAAAGTTGAGCCCTCACTTTTTGGTGGTCATCATTTAGAGGGACGGAGTTCACCTTGGTAGGATGACGATCGCAGATGCTGGCTTAAATAGGCTGGTGTACAGTAGGTATCATACAGACCAAGTAGCATTACAGTGACATGTAAAACGCCGTTTAAATTGAAGCTGTGAGAGTCAGGATAGAGTGTGGTCTCGTTCATCGATCAGATCCTTCCTGTATGCATATGCATGTGCTGTTACGCATATATTTGCTGAGCAAATGCTCAATATTCCTGAGCAAAATCATGTTTCTGTGATTATTATTATCTCACTTTAATAGTCAGTCTTTTCATGGTTACACTGAATCCTATGGAACTAGTTGTTCAATATCATTGTTCAGATTTTTATCCAAATACTACGGTTCGGGGAAAGTGACTAGGAATGTGCTTCGAACAAAAATCTACCAAAAGGTAGGAGGTGGCTGGACATCTTAAGAGTTAGACTTAGTCGCTTAGGAACAAACAATGACTCATTTTTCCCCTTCAGTTTGTCACCAATCTCCTATTTCGACATTCACCTTACATGTAATATTGAATTGGAAAATTACTCTATAAATTCAAAGGACTGAAATTAGGGACCAATCGGTAATTTCCCACTCTTTTAGACTGATTTTCAGTCTAAGGAATTAAGAGAGTATAGTGTTGTATAACAAGAATGAAATAGGATTACACAAGAGAAATGTCAACACATGGGAGTTGATGACTCTTGCAAGTCTAAAAGACGACAGATATAGTTTGATATTGGCTCGTAAAATCGAAGACATGAAAACCAAGGCTTTAAAGCGGAGACTTAAAAACAAAGATCTGAAAATGAAAACACTCATGAAAAATTAACACTCATTTAATACACTTTCACGGTGGAAATGGCTGGCGCGGACGGAAAGGTAAGAGGGCACTTTCAATCCAAAGGGCATCGAAACTTGGTTTTGAACTATAGATTAATGCTGTGGGTGGGATGAGGTATCTTTCTGATTGAAAAATTGTGTATTTCTAACGTTTTCTATCACAAATCTCTCGCAATCCAATAAAATTATAAACCACGTCAAGCTGTTACGTAGTGTTGAAAGGGGAGGATTTTCAAATATGGCTATAACCATTGGGCATATGACTAGGCATGAATGCCAAGGAAACTGAATTGCAAGAAAGATTGCTAAGCACGGTATCGAATTCTGACTCCTCCTTGTGTTTGGACTAAAACTTACGAAGGTACAAGGACACTTTTGACGTGAATGTTTGATGACTGGAAAGTGCTTCTCTGTCGCCAAATAAAGTGGGAAATATTCCTGGGGAAGGGGTAGGTACGGAAGCCGAGAACATCGCGGTAGTGTGAAATCTGACATGCCAGTTTTCCCACCCCTTTCTTCGGTAAATATGGGAAGGAATCTTAATTTCTCCCTACCATTATCCACCGATAATGTGGAGTGGATAAAATAAAAGTTAGTGAGGGGTACTTCAAGAAAGGACCATTACATAGTGTCTATTTTCGAACATCCTGTCCATAAATGGACTATGTCCATCGATCCTCTTTTCAATTAAAGCAACATAGCTTGCTCGCTCGTCGACGATCTCTCTGTACCACGGTGGGATCATCCCACGTTGGTAATAATATAACCAAAGTTATATAGCGCCAATCCGTGTCATGTGCGGGCGCGTCCATATATGGACAGGGTGTTCGAAAATAGACACTGTGTAATGGTCCTTTCTTGAAGTACCCCTCACTAACTTTTATTTTATTTTATCCACTCCACATTATCGGTGAAAAATGGCAAGGAGAAATCGTATCTTGATTTCTTCTTCCCATATTTACCGAAGAAAGGGGTGGGAAAACTGACACGTTAGATTTCATACCACCGCGATGTTCTCGGCTTCCGTAGGTAGGCTTTTCGATTTGTGTTGGAGAGGAGTAGGGTCGATACGTCTCCACTAATCTTGTACTAACCTATATGTATGAAAATAGTGCGGGCGGATTTGGGAAGTCCTGGGTGTCTGGAAGCAGGGAAGTGGTACGAGATAATAGGCCACTTGGAGACGGTCAAACAGGAACGACTTTTTTAGACACTTTCAAATCGAAATCATCTCTGTAATTTTTAACGCAGTTACCTAATGTGTTTGGTATCGAAGTTTGAGGAAGTAAGTCTTCTATATACGAATGATGTGGTTTCAGATACGTTTCGTAGGAAGATACATCGTGTGCATAGGTTGATTAAGACAAGTCACATATGCGGATATATCCGCCTTTACTGAAAGTATAACCTTGCACTGCAGATGTGTCCTCCTAAAATAATGTAGAAAACGATATGAAGAAGTACTGCAGTACGTTTAACTTTTCTCACAATGTGCCACATTTCGGCATTGACTTTATTTTAAGAGACATATTGCAAGGTGAGCTTTCGTTGACAAATCCGCAGAAATTTCGATACGGTGATATTTAATGTATTAAAAAGGTCTGTACGTTTACTACAAATGGCCGTCTCTTATATCTTGCTGAAGTAAATCCTTCCATGGAATACAATCGACAGTGTTGAACGATGTCAAAATAATAATCACTCAGTAAATGCTTTTCTACAACTGCGATTGGAATTACAAAAAAACGTTTATTTTCGTTTTTGCCTTTGACTTGAAGGAAAATAACTTACGACTGGAGATAAAAAAAATCTTTTGTTTATAAGTAACTATAGGGGAGTGGGAGAAGGGATCGCTAAATGGCAAGGTTTCCTCCGACAACTGTTCCATTTGTCGGTAATTAATTTTGTAACTGAGACAGCAAATCTTCCGTGAAAAGTTGAGCACTGCAAAAATTTACATAAATTTGGACAACTTGTTACGACAATAAAGTTGTCATTGTGAATAAGGGCGACCAACTGACGACAGACAGTAGATACCTGATGAAGGCACGGAGGTCGACCATGGATTTTGCAGGAAGGGGGGGGGGGTGGGGTTTTCTAGACTTCGAACAAGACCTTTTGTGATAAATGAGAAATTCAGGCACCTGTTCGCCTTCAAAAGTGAGGTAGGGACAGGTCCTAAGAAAAGGTCATATCATGCAAGGCTTCCAGGCACTGTCGACCCAGAGCGAGGAGGCAAAACCTTCTCGCGCGACGTACAGTGGCCCCGAGGCCAGATTTTCTCCTCGGCTGGCATCAAGGCCAGTTTTGAGACTGTAGTGGCAGACAGTTTAGCAAGGCATTCTGAGGTCTCCACGAGGCCAGCCCTATAGTGCAGCCCGTAGCCAAGGGGAGCGGAGGGGCAAAGTCCGCCTGGAAACATTTTCGCCCCACTAAAAATATCAAGTTACCATTGACTTTACACACTTTTACGCAACTCGCCCGCCCCTCAAAATATTTCTCCCCTCCCTGGAAGTAATTTCTCCCCCTTAATTACCCTGTCTTAAAACGGGGCTGCTTAGTGACGCATAATAATTGCCCAAAATGTTTTTTCAGTGTTAAATGTATAGGAGAGTTTCTCACCACCGTGACGTTTGTCGTAGTACTAAAGCCATATAAAAAAGGGGTCTCATCAGAGGAGGACAGGGTCCTAGAAGATGGACAGCCAGTTACAGGCCACGCCCGTCGGGAGGTGTGCTACCTCGTTAGGGAAAATGAGAATTCATGGGGAGCTAAAATTGATTCATTAAAATAACGCTTCCTCGTCATAACCAGTGCTGCCAAATTTTCTATTAGCCTACTGATAGAATCATGGCATCCTAACATGTTTTAAGCAGAATTGTTCCTTTGATTTATGCTTTGGATTCCTGTAACCTGCAGTCTTAATTATTCTACGTTTCGAGTATTAAATGTTGGATACCCACTTATGCTGAACTTAAGCTAAAAATGTTTGTTTTGAGCGCGATTTACTACATCCTATGTTGTTTAGGATGTAGAACTGTTCGGCTAACCCTGAGAGGGAACAATGGCACCCGTCACGTACTTCGTCAATTTCTTCGGGGTGTCATAGACCTAATGGAGTCCCCAATGATGGTCAGTGGTCCCGACTGCTTTGGTGTATAACAAAAGTACGTCAATATGGTCCCGAAGTTATTGGTGCTTTTTTGGCGTTTTAGAATTTCGTCTTTTTTCATATTTTGTTTCTACTTAGCAAGAAGGTTGACCCTCCACTCTCATAAATTACACAGTTTATTATCGGGTGTCTGGGTGGAAAAGATACTACGCGCTACACCAGATAGATGTCAAGATATGAGCCAGTCTCCCAAAATATGCATCTCTCGCTTTGAAACTGAATGAGAATCTTGTGTCTTTAAATAATCCTATCCAAGATACAACTTAGAGACATTTCTGCTAGGAGTAGAGTTAACACTGAATGAGTTTTAAACTCCGTGCATCAAGTATGATTCAAAGATTCAAATTTGTAGTTAGATGACGTAAAATAGTACTGATTTAAAGTGTTCTTTCTATCTCCGACTTTCCAACGCAATTTCAGCTCAACTACCTCCGGGTACCTTGACTTTTGCTTAGTAATTTCTGATGTCATCCATAAAATTTCCTTCTTACTGACTAGTAAGGTAGATCTGACGTATAACTGTCGTTAATATTTGTTTATGGTTTTCGATTTCCTTCTTTATGAGTAACGTTTAATTACAGTTACAAATCCATCACAGGTACAAATCAGGGATCAAACGTGACATCTCAATTCAAAATGTGGAAAGTAACCGTCCATTAGGCGAAAAAGTCATGATAGTTATAGTAAGAAATGAGAATAAGAGGTATTTGTTATGATGGATAAATTTTGCAATGGTAAATGGAATAATGCATTTATGCCTTGATATTTTTCGGCGCAATTTGTTCCTTTATTACTTCCAAGTTCCTGTGCTTTCATTTAGGACAAATTCAGTAAAATTATTGCAAAATTCTTCCATCATCCATCCTTTCCTTTCTTAAGCTCACTACATCATTAAATCGATCGAAAATTAGTCTAAGTTGAGCTAACCAAAAACTAAAGCGGTCAAATTGAGATTTTTGTCGTTTTTTCAATGCAGTGCTTTCGTACCGGTACTCGTATACCAGTACTCGAGACAAGTTTCTGTACCAGTACCTGTACCCGTACTGGTATCCGTACTCGTGTCCACGCCATGATATCCGTGACCGTACTCATGGTCCTGTACTCAGACCTGTATTTGTACTCACTTCCAGTAAATATATACTCAAACTTTACGTTAGAGCTTTACTGTTTCACTGTGGTAAAGTTCTTAAAGTGATTCGAAATTTGTATGATAATGCAAAATCATGTGTCAGGAATAATTTCGAGCAGTCCGATTACTTTATGTGTAATGTGGGTATTCGTCAAGGTGAAAATCGTCTCCGATATTATTTGCTCTTTTCTTGAATGATTTTGATTATTTTATTAGTAGACATTACAAAGGATTGAGCGACCTATCAGCTTCTGTAAAAACATACGTTAGTGATGATGATGCTGAGGATTTTATGAGACTTTATTGTATGCTCTATGCAGACGATACCATAGTTCTTGCTGAAAATGAGGCAGATATGCAGTCTGCATTGAATGCTGTGAAGGATTATTGTGACCTTTGGCACATATCTGTGAATGTCAGTAAAACAAAAGTTGTAATTTTTTCAAAGGGTAAAATTAGAAAAACGCCCACTTTTAGCTTTGGTAGTCAAAATATTCAAGTTGTGGATGATTACACTTATCTGGCTATTATTTTTAACTACAATAAGAAATTTAATAAAGCTATGGCTAAACAGGTAAATCAAGCTAGAGGGGCTTTGCATAGTTTACTTTCTAAATCGTATAATTTGCAATTGCCGTTGGATATCAAACTTGAATTGTTTGATAAAGTTATTCTCCCAGTTTTGATCTATGGCTGTGAAATTTGGAGGATTAGTAAAGTTACACAAATCAAAGCATTTCATATTAAATTCTCTCTGTGGCTCTTGGTGAATTGGGGCGACATAAAATAGTTACAACGATTGAAATGAGAATGGGTTTTTTTTTGGGGGGGGGGGGGGTTGAGAATTATTAATGGTAGTGAACGTAAATTATCATTCACAATTTACAGATTGTTGCGGGCCTTGCATGATAAGGGTATTTATAGTTCCCCCCTGGATATTAAAGATTAAAAATATTTTAGATAGTTCTGGTATGTCATATATTTGGAATGATCCTTACGATATAAATA
>JAIZAY010000824.1:0-28594 GCA_029531755.1 Holothuria leucospilota | reverse complement strand
AGGCAACATATGCTTCCAATGCCCCCCCCCCCCCCCCCCCAGTTTTTGTTTTTGTTAATTCCCTGGAGGTACGCCCACTTGAACCTGAAAAATTCCATCCGGGATAAAACAACCACTCCTTGCCAAAATATCTTTTTTTTGTACAAAATTCGGACAGATTTGTGGAAAAAAACTGAAAAAAGTTGTCCCCCCCCCCTTTGAGAACAAAGAATCAAAAATCAAATTTGTTTTTTTTACAATTTTGGTTCAACAAAAATTGCAAAACTCTTTGGATGGTCTGGCCTTTAATTCAAGCAATGGGCCCCAGTCACGGTGGGGCAATAAGGGCGGGGGGCAATTTATGAATGGTAAAAAAATTTAAAAAATCTCAAATAATTTTTTCCTTGTTTTAACCGCTTCCGCGGCCTATTCAAAAGGGTTGGGCCGGCCCTTTTCCGCGCTTTTAACAACAAAACCAAAACAAAAAGAAAAACAAGTTTCTAAAGGGGGGCTACCCCGGGCCACACCTGTACAAAACTGCAGATCGATTTTATCTAAACAAGTTACCGGGACCCCAACTTCCAATTGAGGGGGTTCATAGTGTGGGGCATTTCATTCGTTAGGCCCCTACATTGTTGTATTGGCCTTTCCCTTTTGACAGTTATTGGGGGCCCAAGTGTTTTTTTTGTGTTTTCCTGTTTTAAAAGAGAGAACAGAAAGCTACTTTAAATCCCCAAATTCAAATACCCAAGGGGGTCTCTTCCCTCAATTTTTTGAAGGAGGACTGAAGGAACCGAGTTGTCACCAGCAGGCATGTGTTGAATATGTTCTGCGAACCTTTCTATGACCTACATGCACTTTTTTCGTCAATCAGCATATTTGCCATTGGAAACTACACACTGCATCTCAAACTGACGCGTTGAAATTGACGCATCCTATACAGACAGGCATGCGTCTTGATGTATCCGGAAGGATGCGGAAAAACAACCGTGACTTGACGTATACGCAACGCAACGCATCCTGTGTGGACAGGCCTTTACACTTCTCTTTAGTCAATTACGCATTGTGCCAGTGTAAGTCCTTCTTAGATTTTCTAGGTTCTTTACAGATTAGCAGTCGTTTTGATTTATTAGACAGTGTTTCTTACTTAACTGTCTTTAACAACGTTTGGATCAAAGCATTGCTCCTCCCAATCCTATTTATATGGTATAACTTGGTGTATAATTAAAGGTTTACTTGGGTATCATGGTGTCGATTGAAAAGGATCAGACAAAAGAAGTGGATACCCTAAGCTGTAATAAACAATTGAAACTCTCCACACGATGAGGTAGATCTGAACAGATTACCATATATTAAAGTTTCTGATGAGTCTCATTCTAAATAGCAACTCCTGTAGGCTGTAAGTGAGAATCTGTAGTACAGACATAATTCGTGGTGACATTTTCTAATATTGAAAATTATCAAAATATTACATGTCACCATCACTATCACGATACTTATAAAATTATTTTAACTTGCTTATGGGAGGATGCTGAAGATGTTAAGGATTTAGTTTTCTCCGAAAGTGCCAACTGTATGAGTACACTAAAATTGACGAAATTGTTGCGTCCTATCCACGGAGTCACATTCACCATTCACAAAAAATATCATTCATTGACTTAGTAAACATTACAAATAAATATAATATTCGAGGTTCCTCTCTCCCGTATCAATATACAAAATGGGACAAAAAATTTTCTTTTGTGTAGACCCAAATTCCCATGTCAAAATTTATCAGGAAAATTTTAACGCAACTCCTGCAAGTTTGTAAAGCTTTGAAACCCATTGGCGCCACTACGAACTCTGTTCCCATATATAAAATACTATAATTGCGCCCCTATCACACATGGAAATATGAACTTTGCAAATTATATCAACTACTTGTTGTCTCGTACTTGCACTCATGACTGCTAGGGAGTAATTACTGAATGCAAATTTTGGCTGCAAATTCGAGGACAGCTCAGGAAAGCTGGAGTTGGCCAAGCCCCACATGATCGTAAAAACAGTGAAACGTCAAGAGACTTCCTCTTCGATTAAATGGCACTAAATCCACAAACTTGCCTGGTTTATGATTGCATTACGAGTGAATTCTGACATATCTTAGGACATTAATGAAAAAGTTACTAATACACTCACTTTGAGTGCAAAAGTAAGCAAACGTCCCGATTGGCTAAAAGTGGGCACTCCTTCGATCACACCTACGCTGACTGACTCTCCTTTTGGACATTGATTGAGTACATGGCCTACAGCATGGAAAGCACCACGTACAATAATATTGAAAATACAGGGTGAAGAAATCTACGTTCTGATTAGCAAATTGTTTGGAAAAATGTTTTCCCTGAGCATGAACAAATACTGTATCTTGTTTCAAGGCAAATGCACCGTGTATCATATAGGCTAGGCCTAGGACAATACTAAACATACTCAACACAAATTCCGAAAAGTATGAACCTAAAAATTGGAGCGTACTTCGGCGGGAAGGAGAAACCCAGGCCAGTTTTAGAGGAAATTTGGCCCCTCACAACTCACCCTTGATTTTGCAATTTGTAATCTTGACTGCATCCCCGTCTTGATTGAACGCCCCGGGTTGGTAATCGGCAATCCGTGGGCAAATTCCCCACCGTAGTCTGTAAAAAGTTTGGCTGAAGTTACCCACCTTTCCAATGTCTAAGGGCCAGGTCTTAAGGGTTTTTCGTTGGTTCAACTAGGCTTATAAACGGTTGGCAAAAATGGATTAGTAAAAGTTGACAAAATTTGCGAGTTGTCTACAGTCAGGATGGAATAAAGGTTGGCGAACGGCAGGCCATTGGTGGTAACGTTGAACATAGATGTTGACAGTCCATGATGGATAAAAAACTCGTCCGGAAAGGGTTGGAGGCAGCTTACAGGCATAGGCTAGGCCAGGCAAGTCGTCCACAGTAAGAAAACGGGACTGAAGCTAGCAGGCAAAAACAGGTCACCTGGCCAGATGACCACACGAACTTGCGTGTGTGCTTTGCAATGCAAAATTTGTTGTCCTGGAAAGAAAGATGTGGTATCTAAAGGAGAGATTCTTCATTATTATCATGAATTATCATGAATGACGTTGTCATGTGGGCGATTTATAAACTTCGTTATGTTGCGTTATAAATTTCAGCAGTAGGCTAATGCAAGAAGCACTCCCCCAACTGTTCTCTGGTATCACTAGGTAGGTTAAAATGTCAGCAACACATTGCATTCAAAACATTTTTTCAAGTCATCAAATGAAATATTTAGCTGGCAGATTTTTAGTAAGCTCTTTTAAGGAAAGATACCAATAAAGCATCAGAAATGATACGGAAACGGCCGTAAGAGCAAACCTTAGTTTTTCTATTCCGTTAAGTCATCCGAACAAATTACGGTACCGGTACTTGTCAAATTGTCTTAGGTATCACGAAGTAGTTCAGAAAATCAGCAGCAGATTGAACTCAAAATTTTCTAAATCATCAGATTTATAGTATGCGCCTTTACAGAAGTTATCCATAAAACTTAACATGATACGAAAACGGCCGAAGGAGCAGTTTTTATTCACCTTATTTTCTCCATCCCGTTAACCCATCGAGAAAAAATGTGCCAAATGTTCTTAGGTATCACGTGGTACATTCGAATGTCAGCAACACATATCATTCAAAAAGTTTTGCAAATCCAATATTCAGCAGGCATGTTTTTAGTAAACGCCTGTACAGAAAATTCCCGATAAAACAGAAAATGATACGGAAACAGCAGCGTATAGAGGCAGTTTCAAGACACGTTACTATGTCCATCCCAATAAACCATCAAAACATTTTGTGTCGAATATTCTCAGGTACCATGAGGTAGGTATGAATGTAAAAAAGACATTGATTTCTAAAATGTTGGAAATTATGAAATTAAATATTCAGCAGACAAACTTTTCTGAAGAGCCCCTACCCAAAGTAACCAGTAAATTAGTGTTAAATGTATATGTACGGTCGTAAAGGTGCAGTTTTAATATAATTTACTTTTCCCATCCCCTTAAACCATGGGAAAAAATTGCCAAATTTTCTCGAGTACCACGAGGTAGATTAAAATGTCAGCAATACCTAAAATTACCGACAAAGCATCAGTCATGATTAGGAAAACGGCCGCAGGAGCAGTTATAATACACCTTACTTTTTCCATCCCCGTAAACCATCGGTAAATGTTTATGGGAAGTATTCTTAGGTATCACGATTTAGATTAGAAATTTAGCAATGCACTGCATTCAAAAAATTGTTCCAAATCATCAGATTAAATATGCAGCAGGCAAACCTTTGTAAAAGACCTCCATCCAACGTAGCAATTAATTATATTAAGTGTGCGGAAGGCCGTAAGATCAGTTTGAAGACACCTTACTTTCTTCATCCCGTTAAGCAACCAAAAAAAAAATTGTGCGAAACATTCTCAAGTACCACAAGGTAGATATAGATCTCAGCAACACCACGAATTGAAAAATTTATCCAGATCATTAAATTAAATATTTAACAGGCAGACTTTTGTATAGTGCTTTCATATAAAGTAACCAGTAAATCAGTGTTAAGGGAAAGAACGGCCGTAAGAGCAATTTCAACACACCTTTACTTCTCCTTCCTGTGAGACAGACAGAAGTTCGCTCTTGGTATGTAGTGTACCATTCGGTGTGTTCTCATTTTAACAGTAGACTAAGACAAATGATTGTTAACTAATCACAGACTTTGATGATTAGTAGGCAGATCATTACAAAGCGCTTTTACAAATATTGTAGATTCAAAACTTGGAAAGGCAGTAACATTTTATTTAGTACATACAATGCTGAACATGTAACACCTCCGTAGTTGCCATGTGCAGCGTAACATTTATTCTGTGTGACCCACAGGGACAATTTTGTTTAATACTCTTAGGTATCACAAGACAAGTTTCTTTTAAGATGACGTCAAAACTGAAGTTTTTGAAGAAAAGCCCAGAGCTTACTATTGAAATACAGAGCAGTGTCACCATTAGGCACCAAAGAAGTACAGTTAGGAAATTATCAGTACCAACACAAGTCATTAACACTTACATAAAAAGTAAATCTGCAAGCTTAGACAATGTATCTGTTACTTTTTTCCTCCGTATAATTTGTATATCGATGTTCAACATCAGTATAGTACACTCATCTACTTCAAAGTGCTGTTTGCCATTGTACGATAATTACAATTTCGGCACTCACTACAGATAAGGTAATTAGTTTGAATGTAATGCAGTGTCACATTCCATTAATTTCACATGAATAGTATCAACTATCACATCTCACTAATCAGCCAGTGGTAATCAATTTTCTATCTCTACAAAGCTCTCCATTCTGTACGTCACAATATGAGGTCATCAATACGTAGCTGTACAAAGAAGAAAAGTTAACACAAGTTTGATGTATGCTGAAACAGCATGAAACATAACTTAGAAAACATCAGTCTATAATCGGAGTAACCCTCATTTTAAACCAAGGAGGATAACAGCTTGGAACATATATGACTTTAGACCTTTAATATGAATATAAGTTTACGATTTTATCAATGAGCTGACCATAGGCAAAATTCGTGACATGGGCACAATTAATTAAATGTAGCGCTAAACAGAGGCTCAGAATTTCATTGTTGGAGGATTTCTTTTCCACTCGGCTGGAATTGAGGCCAGCAATTCGGAAAAAGGTAAAAGAGTATATGAGTAATACTAGACTTGTTAAAAATTCGACTATTAAATTATACTGCCATTATCATCAAATAGGTCCGTAACATATAAAACAACGGTTCTATGGAGCTTTTATCGTACACTATTATATCATCGACCTTTCAAAATAGTTGTTGAACGTAATTACTATAATTGTTAACAGGCGTATGGAAATGTTAAGAGCTCAAAGCGTGACAAACCTGTTCAATGAAGATATTATTAACTGAGCTAATATCCGCAGAGGTGAAATTACACTGAAATATAAACTGTTTATCCAAAGAACTTAAGCGATGAGCGAAGAATATGTTCAAAAGACCATCATCACTGCATTAATGTCGTCTCACCCAAGAAATTTTAGAGCATAAATGAAACTTCTCATATGTATAATTTTAAGTCCTCCGTTACTATAACTTTTGTAAATTGACCTCCGTCTGATCTTGTCAGGTTTTCCGACCAAATGAAATCAAATATTGTAGTTTGAACATCATTTATTAACATAGGCGGCGGATGCGGGGAGGGGGACAGGAGGAAACGTCCCCCTTAAATTTTTCAGTCGGGACGGACCACCCTAAAAAACATTGTAGGGGAAAACGGGACATTCCAATTAAATTAAAATTTACACCAAACACGTGTCGCCTGGTCTCCAAGCATACTGTGACTTACAATATTGCTTACTGGTGGGAAAAATAAATGAGGAAACAAGTAAATAATGCAGAGCTCAACGCCGCTGCCCTTCAGTCAGAAATTGCAGTCAACCGGAAGAAATGGTCAGTAACGTAGATTACAAGAGTGCATCAGAGCCCTGCGTGAAGCACCACAAGGAGTAAGAACACTCCCACCAAACGTATGTTCTCTAATTACACTTGTGTTGGTCTGACCGGTTTCATCTGCTGAATGTGAAAGGTCATTCAGCACACTTCGAAGACTGAAAACATGATTACTTTCAACCATAATATAAGTGCGAATTAAAAGGGTCTAAGCCCACATTAAATTTTGATATGTTAGAGGGGTACTTATTCTAAGCATTCTGGTGAACTTTGCCATGGAATCCGATGTGTGGTTCTCACTAAGATATTAGTAGTTAAAGTTGTCACATTTTCAACACAAAGTGAACTTGAGGCAAACACATATGACGTCATAGCCTTACATTAATTAATACTCTTTTGTTTTTCTTTAAACTTTACGACCTATTTTCTCCTCCACAATTCTATGTTATCGGAATGTGATTGCAAGAGATGCATGAGAATTTTGCAAACTTTACATTCCCCATGGGGAGGTTCTGTTCCTATTAACTTCAAAGTCAACACAATAGACTGAAAAAATAATGGAAAAGAAAGCATTTCTCATCAATGTGAGGAAGTGATATAACCCCTGCTTGCCTCAAGCTCACTTTAGGTCACAAATGTAGTAACTTCATTGGCTGATATCTCGAGTACTACATGTCCGATTTGAATGGAAGTTTCACCAAATTGCGTAAATTTAGTTACCTTTCACATACGAATATTACGTTTTTGCTTAAACCCTTACTTAAATGCAGAAGCACTTGCTTATGTTCATCGGTCCACTCTAGATCAAGTAGATACTCATGAGTTATGCGCTAAGTTGGTCAACAAAAAGGAAACACGAGTCAGTATTTTTAGCAAATACAAGCAATGACTGTTATTCTTATGTCTTTCTATTGACTCCAAAATGACTCTAAGCAATAATATGGTGCTGGGTGGGAGGGTTAGGGTTATTAAGTAAGTTGAGAGTAAACACTTACCAAGACTAGTTTTATCAGCTTGAACAGGTCTGAATGGTCTATACCATAAGAAAAGTTTTGTTTGTCTTTCACTGAATCCATTTCTCATTACTAAATAAAAACCAGAATGCAAAAATGCATTGAGGTTTCGATGATACATGTTCTATTCCATATAAAGCCATATGATGTCCCATATCTTTCAGTCAATGGTCAAATGCTATCTTAACATGTTGGAAAAATACAGTTTTGTATTCCTATTTAGTCTTAGGAATTCTTGGGAAATTTTGCTTTTTTACTTCTAGTGACCCTAGACGACCTTTGACCTTCACCAAAAACAATAGGGTCCATCTTTTCACCATAACACATCCACATACTAAGTATAAAATCTATCCAAGCTTTCTCCCTTGAGAAACTGTGTTAACAAGGTTTTCAGTGTTTGACCCCTGGTGACCCTAGATGACCTTTCAACTCCACCAAAAACAATGGGGTACATCTTCTCACTATAACACATCATTTACCAAGTATGAAATCTATTCAAGCTTCCTGCCTGGAGATATCGTCTTGACAAGGTTTTCAGACATTGACCTCTGGTGACCCCAGATGACCTTTGACCTCCACTAAAAACAATAGGATTCATCTTCTCACTATAATGCATCTACATACTACGTATGAAATCTATCTAAGCTTCCTACCTGGAGATATCGTGTAAACAAGTTTTTCAGAGTTTAACCCCCGTGACCCCAAATGAACTTTGACCTCCACCAAAAATGATAGGATTCTTCCTCTTACTATAACACATCTACATACAAAGTATGAAACTTATTCAAGCTTCCTACCTTGAGATATTGTGTTAACCAGGTTTTCAGGGTTTCACCCCCAGTGACCCCGGATGGCCTTTGAACCCCACCAAAAATAATAGGGTTCTTTCTTCACCTATAAGGCATCTACAAACAAAGTATGAAATTTATCTAAGCTTCATACCTGGAGATAGCAGGTTAACAAGGTTTTCAGGGTCTGACCCCTGGTGACCCCAAATGACCTTTGACCTCCACCAAAAGAAATAGAGCTCTTCCTTTTACCATAACCCATTTACATACAAAGTATGAAATTCATCCAGGCTTCCTACCTCGAGATATTGTGTTAACAAGGTTTTCAAAGTTTGACCCCCTGTGACCCCAGGTGACCTTTGACCCCCGCCAAAAACGAAAGGGTTCTTTCTCTTAATATAGGGCATCTATGTACTAAGTTTGAGTACTGTCAGAGCTTCCCTTCTTGAGATATCGTGTTAACAAAATTTTCAGGGTATGACCCCGGGTGACCCCAGATGACCTTTCACCTCCACCAAAAATGATAGGGTTCTTCCTCATACCATAACGCATCTACATACAAAGTATGAAATTCATCCAGGCTTCCTACCTCAAGATATTGTGTTAACAAGGTTTTCAGGGTTTGACCCCCGGTGACCCCAGGTGACCTTTGACCCCCACCAAAAACAATAGGGTTCTTTCTCTCAATATGGGGCATCTATGTACCAAGTTTGAGAACAGTCAGAGCTTCCCTTCTTGAGATATCATGTTAACAAAGTTTTCAGGATATGACCCCGGGTGACCCCAGATGACCTTTCACCTCCACCAAAAATGATAGGCTTCTTCCTCATACCATAACGCATCTACATACAAAGTATGAAATTCATCCATGCTTCCTACCTTAAGATATTGTGTTAACAAGGTTTTCAGAGTTTGACCCCCGGTGACCCCAGGTGACCTTTGACCCCCACCAAAAACAATAGGGTTCTTCCTCTTAATATGGGGCATCTATGTACCAAGTTCGAGAACTGTCAGTTTCCCTTCTTGAGATATCGTGTTAACAAAGTTTTCAAGGTTTGACCCCCGGTGACCCCAGATGACCTTTCACCTCCACCAAAAATGATAGGGTTCTTCCTCATACCCTAACGCATCTACATACAAAGTATGAAATTCATCCAAGCTTCCTACCTCGAGATATTGTGTTAACAAGGTTTTAAGAGTTTTACCCCCGGTGACCCCAGGTGACCTTTGACCCCCACCAAAAAACAATAGGGTTCTTTCTCTCAATATGAGGCATCTATGTACCAAGTTTGAGAACTGTCAGAGTTTCCCTTCTTGAGATATCGTGTTAACAAAGTTTTCAGGGTATGACCCCGGGTGACCCCAGATGACCTTTCACCTCCACCAAAAATGATAGGGTTCTTCCTCATACCATAACGCATCTACATACAAAGTATGAAATTCATCCAAGCTTCCTACGTCAAGATATTGTGTTAACAAGGTTTTCAGAGTTTGACCCCCGTTACCCCAGGTTACCTTTGACCCCCACCAAAAACAATAGGGTTCTTCCTCTCAATATGGGGCATCTATGTACCAAGTCTGAGAACTGTCAGTTTCCTTCTTGAGATATCGTGTTAACGAAGTTTTCAAGGTTTGACCCCCGGTGACCCCAGATGACCTTTCACCTCCACCAAAAATGTTAGGGTTCTTCCTCATACCATAACGCATCTACATACAAAGTATGAAATTCATCCAAGCTTCCTACCTCAAGATATTGTGTTAACAAGGTTTTCAGGGTTTGACCCCCGGTGACCCCAGGTGACCTTTGACCCCCACCAAAAACAATAGGGTTCTTCCTCTCAATATGGGGCATCTATGTACCAAGTTTGAGAACTGTCAGAGTTTCCCTTCTTGAGATATCGTGTTAACGAGCAAAGTGTCACAAACACACACACATACACACACACACATACACACACATACACACACATACACACACACGCGCATACACCCATACATACATACACACGCCATCATGAATGCATAGGTTTCTCTTATCATCGAAACCAATAATCTCACCATGGTAATACTCTTTTATGGTTACTCTTCCTAGGGCTCATTGGTGTAGCGGGGACCCGGTGGTTAAGGCAAGAGGCGAATAAAAATAACATAACATAAATTCTCCACAACTATTCCACTTCCAAAGATAACAAATTTAACATATAATCACATGTATAAGAACACTAAATACACCCCTTCCTTACACCCGCCGAAGTCGACGACCACATAAATTCCCACATTTTTTTTTAAATACTTAATCAGATTTTGGCTCGCTCGCCTCCCCCCCCCCCCACCCAATATTAATGCTTCCGCCGCCCTTGTGTATAAAAGAGCCCGGCTGATCTGGAAGAACTTGAAATAAATACACTAACAGTGATAGGACAAAAGACTTTACAATAATATTTCTGCCAAATGGAGTTAGGTCTCTGCTCGACCATACGTTTAAAATGTTTGTAAGACGAGATTATTTCGTTACATAATTTAAGCATTTAAGCGATACAATTTTTCACAACTATGAATAGAAGTAATTTCAAGAAATTTGACAGGATTAAGGTGAAGCGAGAGGTTAAAGTAGAAAATGATCGTTGGGTGGTTTGTAACGAAGGTACCTAATGGGAACAAATGAGATTTTTTTGAAGGTTAATTTCTAAACCAGAAGCTTGTCAGAAGCCATGAAGAAGTTGGATGGATGCCTCTAGGGAATTTCGGTATCCGTTTAAGCAATGAACGGTATCATCCGCGTATTGCAATAATTTAGTTTCGCCGCTCAAATGATGATGCCTTGAATCTGAGCATCATTAAATATAACCCTAGCTAAAATTTCAGTGGATAGAATAAGCCGGATAGGGCTTAAACTGTCTGGAAGAAACCCTCAAACCTGCACAAAAACCCTCCTTCGACGGCTTTCTATGTATATGGGGGCCGCCATTATCCACAATGCATTTCACCGTCCTCATACCTCTCCTTTTGTGGAAATTTTCGAATATTTGAGGGTCCTCAGATGCAGTTTAGTGCAACATATTGGGCAAATTTTAAGAAAAATCTCTACAAATTTTTGACATTTTTACACAGAAAACAAATAAAAGGGTATTTCGTCCTTGGATTGAGGGGCGGAAGCATATGCTTCCGCCTCACCACAATTTTTACCTTAGCTCCAGCCTCCCGCTTCCTACGCCTGTGTAATCAACCCAAACATAGGGGCATGTTGAAACAGGGCATGCAGCAAGTTGCACCTTTTGTTTCCCTGAGGTAACAGCAAATACGACCAAAACAAAGTACAGTAGTACAGTTTTTTATTTTGATTTTCTAACACATGTGAAACATTTTACCTAATATTCTCTTTTAATATCACAAACCTTGGGTGCACAATCTGTCTTAGCATTATTTTTCAGTCTAGTAGCACAAAGCTTCAAATAAATGTACAGTGTAGGTATGCAGCTCGGCCCGCACTTAACGTGCTTAGTGCAAGCAGGGATCATTTAGAGAGAAACGACAGCCAAATCTGTCAGACAATATGCACTCTAAGTGATGTAACCCCTTTAAGGTATCGAAAGTTGATTGACAGGTCTCTTCTTTCCTATTGCTAGCCGCTGTTCACTATATACTGTTTTAATGAAGATCTGTCACATCCAAGTAATCCTGACACATAGGTCATTGTTAAGACACGCCTACCCCGTGGAGCAGACTCTGTTGGACCCCTTTTTTAAGGCTGAAAAATTAATATGCCGTAAAGCCTGCTACCTGGGTAAACAGATAAAGACATACGTTGATGTGAGATTTATTGCGGACAATGGCCAAGCGTGAATCAAAGTTCTTCAGTCAGTTGACATGACGGTTGTGGTGTAACTCCTATCTCTAGTAGAGGGGGACCGTCGGGCACCCGGGCTAAGGCGCATTCAGGGCTGGATATCTTTTCGACATGATAATACTTGTTGCATGACTATAAAGGAAGAGAAGTGGAAACCTTTACCCACCTGGTATCCTCATATAATTACACTTTTGACCCTAAGAAACCAAATCTTGCAAAAAATTCAAACAAAACCATTTTTTTTTTCTGAGCTCTACTGAGTGCTGCACCATGCACACTCTTGGACAAGGGCATCTCGGACACCCTGAACCAAAGTTTCGACACTTAATGAAGGTTAATAAACTACATTTAAATATTGTACTGTCTTTGGTTCCTTGTTATTTTGATGCGTAGTTTGCTTGAAGTATTGTTCAATTTGTCAGCATTTCTCTCTATTTTGGCAATTTTCGGCATATCTGAAAATATACTCGAAATAAACTTTCGAGGAAATTCTTCAGTGACTTTAACTGAAATTAGATTCATAATGAAGAAAAACGACGCACGCTTCAGATTTTACATTTTCGTTTGACTACTGACAATGATAAAGTAATTAAATTCAACCGTGATATCGAGCTTGCGAAAGTCTGTCAGTATCTCGACAAAAAAAGTTAAAATTTTGTCCAGACAACAAGTTATTCCAACACGGTAACTCTACTTCACGCATGTCCCCTTATGGCCACCGTAGGAAGTGCGCTGAACCAGTGTTGCAGTGTAAGCAGGGAGTTGTTAGGAAGGAGATACAACGACCAAATCTGTTAGACAATATGTACTTGAAAATGATTTAATTCTTTTCAGGCACTGCCTTTTGATTGACAGGTCTCTTTGTTCCTATTGTAAAGTCTCTGCTGACTAAACCCTTTTAATGATGATCTCCTCCTTTCTTTTCCAAGTAATCTCGAGACAAAGGCCATTGTCTATACATGCTTTGAAGTGAGGTTTGTTTCCGCCAATGAACAAACTTTTAACAGGATTTTCAGTTAAACGACTGGCAACAAACGTTTAAGTAATGCACTTCAGTTGTATCCCCACGATTTTAATACGTCACCTGCTGGAAACATTGTTCAAGCCTATACATTTCTCTTAGTTTTTAACAAATTTTCCCATCATTAAGAAACATATTCGAAAAGTAAGTCGTCAAGAAATTCTTCGCTGACTTTAAATGAAGTGATATTTAGTGTGACGAATAACGACGAAAGGTTAAAATTTTACATTTTTTCATGACGACTGGCAACGCAAAGTTTATGAGATCAACGTAAGGAGTGTGTGTTCTCAAGGTCATTTTGACAATGTCTCACTTATCCTAGTTGATCTAGGTATTGAGATAAGAATTTTGAGAAGAAAAGCAAGATTACTGTCGGAAACGAACATTGCTTCAAAGAGTCTAAAGAACGTTGTATCTCCTTCCTAACACCTCCCTGGTGTAAGTACAGGGTCATGAGTACGGATACGGGTACGTGTACGGGTACCAGGTCATTGGTACAGGTACAGGTACTAGTCCGAAGAAAAAGATAATCATGAGTACGGGCACGGGTACGGATAAGAGCACCAAGTCATGAATATGGGTATGGGTACGGATACCAGCTCACGAGTACTTGAGCAATTACCAAGTAAGCCAATGACGCCTTGAACAACTGCGGCAACCTGCATATAACGCCGGGGCAACTTTCTCTGGATAATTGGAAAACCACAGAAACCATGGGATTTTTAGGTCAATAATTAATTTGTGCTAAACACGCAGTACAAAAGTTCAATGCATATATACGTAATAACAGTGACAGTGCGCCTTAACGGCAGTGCTATTATATTACGTGAGAAGTCAAGTGAACATTTTTGACGTCGTGGTTCCTTTCAAAGGTAAAATGGATTCAACATAAAGTTAGTTAGATGGGATTTAACAGCATACCAATGTGTTATGTAGTGTCAACTAGCTAAAAGGTAAAGTTTAAATACGGTTTCAAATACGGTTCAAGTTCAAGTTTGGTTTCAAATGCGGCTCAAATACGGCGCAAGTCCTTCCCTTTAGTCGCCTCTTACGACAGGAGGGAAATACCGTGGGTATATTATACAACCCCCAGCCCACAGAGTACGGATTCAAGATAAAAGATTGCTTTTCAATTTGCGGATATGCGCCCCCCTCTTTCTCATATTCCTGGATCCGGCCCTGAAATATAGGCCTATGCCAAGTTTCCCAAAAGTATGATATTGTTTTGTTTGCAAGACACCCTTATATAAAATTGACTTAAAGCAAGTCTACAGTGACGTACCGCGGCGGTACAATTACTTCCTAGGTTATACAAGACTGACCACAATAGAGCAAGATGGCAAGATATTTTTTCTTTTAAATTTAGCTTGCATCGACAAAATAAGTTAAACGATGTCTTGTTACAGCAGGCAAGAGGCAATCTCTTGAGAAAAAAATATGTTGATTTTACGTGACGAGACGGGAGTAGCGATTTGAAAAGTAACGAGTCCAAGCCACCAGTGACATAACTAAACACAGCCTCTTACCCCTCGACGTCAGGGAACATGATACACTAATTCTCAATGGCACTGGAGATGGAGCTTTGAGGCTTAAATCAACTTAGTTCTGATATGTTAGCATACACATTGTAAGCATTCATCATAACCTCACATTAATTAGCTTTCTTTTATTTTACTTCAAACTTATATATAGGATATTGTGTGTGTATGTGTGGGGGGGGGGGGGTACTACAGAAGATGATGTCATAAACCCACCATAGATAAACCCAGAACGTCCATATAAAGTGTGCATATCATGATCGTTGCATCCCGGGCGGATCCTTCCGCTGTCACTTTGTTCAGGTCCCCCGACCAGCCTCGCCTTTAAGAAATTTTTATTTATTTAGGATGGCTCACATAGGAAATGGTGTCACTCTTTGGCAAATTTTCGAACTAATCAAATGTTGAAAAAGACTTGTACTATTAAAGGTCGTGTGACACGAAAATAACATAGATGGATATTTGATGTAAAAAGCATTAAAAATCCAGAAAATAGCCGCAATTTTCATTAAGATCCATCAAATATTGACCATTTTACAGGGGAATTTCCATTTCACACTTGTATCATGAATAAACGAGCTAAATATGCAAAAATGTGACATCGAAAGAGGGACATACCATATATGGCACATGTTAGCCTTTGTTTTTTCAACCTTAATTTCAAGGACACTGGTAGCATTGTTATTCCCTGAGGGGTTTATTATAAAACTTAAAATTTTTTCCTTGAAAAATATTGATATCACTCACCAAACTGTAATCTGTATGATCGGTAATTAAGAGGTAATTTATATAGGGTTAACAAAAGAAATCATGATACTGTGCAGCACTCCACATCATTATATTTGCATAGGCAATTAGTTTCTTCAGAAACCATCAAACATTGAAGACGTATATTTTGAGAACGGTAAAAGATATTGAAATAATTCTAACTGATCTTTGATTGGAGGACTTAATTCTTTAAGTGAAGAGTGAAACAGCTCTTTCTGGTGGCATGTCACACGACCTTTAAACTACATGGAAGGGAACTACGAAAGAAACTGAAAATTTTGGCCTCACATTGCAGTGGCGGATCCGGGGGGGTCGCCGACGTCCGGACCCCCCCTCAAATTTCCCAGCTTGCCCTTTTTCAAAATTGGGTTTTTTTCACACTAGCCTAAAAAAAAAAAAAACAGACAGTTTCACAGGTAATGACAGTTGTCCAATTCCGAGGAGATTTTGGTTACCACCATCCAGGATTCGATCAATCTACCCGTAAAAGTCTAGCCATGTATCGCAGAAACTTTCGGAAATATATTTGACTACGGTAGCCTATATTGCCCGTCCCGAAACACGAACAGTGCAATCGTTTTACAGAGAATGTGACTACAGTATGTCTTACTGCCTGCGTGACAGTCGGGCATTCTAATCACTTTTCACTTGGAACCACATGTGGCGTGCTTGGGCATTCAAAGTAATACAAAACAAGCAGATATTACGTCATACTCACTAGCTAGCGCTTGATGCAACGTATTACTATTGGGTTTTAATATTGATTCCAAAAGGTCACTGCTAGTCTTTTGGTCTTACAAATAATGATCTGTTCACCCTCCCTAAACGCTACATCTACGAAACCTTCCCTCCACCCGCTAGTATCCCTCCTCTCATGAACAAGAGAGTAGGTAATACGTTTCGCTATGATATTCATGGTCTGGAATTAGCCTCCTCTTTTATAGTGTTGCCCTAGTGATAGGAATAAAAAAACAGTCTTAGGTTAAAGTCCACAGCCAAGAGTAGACGAGTCGGTGTTTGTTTAATTTTAAAATTACTATATAAAATCACCACCAGGTCGAATAACGCAATGTCAGTCGGTTCATTTTTTTGACGTCTTCGGACCGATGACCGGTCTGCTGTCGCAAATAAAAAGCAAACATTCGACTTCGGTCATCTGTTCTGACAGAGTATTTTTGACAGTCGCGCCGCAACTGTAACGCGGGCCCCGCGTCGAGTTCAAAGTAGATAGGCTAATTCTGCTGGTAAATACAACTGAGAGACACAATACACAATATGCAAATAAGAGACAACAAGTAAATTTGAGATACAAGAGTAAACCTGTTTGTTTCTTGTGAGAATTACATTCCAAAATTATAAATGTATAAATGATTAATATGATTATGTTAAAACGATTGGATTGGTTGGCTGACCAGGTTTGGAACTCCAGCCTCGGCAGCACTCGTATGGTAAACCTTGACATCAGCCTTCCAGAGGGCCCAAACACCAGGCTTCTGCACGCTGAAATTCCACCCTTCAGAGCGCTGACAACTTCAGCTGGCTGACCCTCTGTACGCTGAATGCCACTCTTCAGAGCGCTGGTAGCTTCAGCCGGCTGACCCTTCAGTACGCTGAATGCCACTCTTCAGAGCGCTGAAAACTTCAGACGGCCGACCCTCTGTACGCTGAACTGCCAGACTTCAGAGCGCTGACAACTTCAGACTGCTGACCCTCAGTACGCTGAACTGCCAGACTTCAGAGCGCTGACAACTTCAGTCGGCTGACCCTCAGTACGCTGAATGCCACTCTTCAGAGCGCCGATAACTTCAGCCGGCTGACCCTTCAGTACGCTGAACTGCCAGACTTCAGAGCGCTAACCTCAGCCGGCTGACTCTTCAGTATGCTGAACTGTCACTCGAGTGGTCTGGCACCCTAGGGATGCCCCCGGGGGAAACTATCTCTGTGCTCAAGAAGAAGGGGGGATGGGGGCAGGAACCACAAACTGGCAATCAGTTCTCTGCAGGATTTTCCACCAATATCTCCATAGTTCCGTCATAGTATACGGGTTAACCAGAGTTGCCTCTGTGCTAAACTCTTTCTCTTAGACAGTTGGGTGACCCCGGGCCAATCCTCAAATAAATTAGATAATCTTGACTCAAAATTACGTTTTTTAATCCAAGGGCACTTGACAGAAGTAGGCCTGGTAGGTAAGAGGGGAGGGGGAACTGCCTCTTGTACTTCGGTAATACCTAGTATCTAGCTATGGCCTAGGCTGTAAGAGACTTACACTAACACTGTCAGCGTAAGGTAATATTAGAACGAGAACAGCCTAAGATTTACAACAGATTTTTCAGCTTTACATACCTAAATAATATATATATATATATATATATATATATATATATATATATATATATATATATATATATATATATATATATATATATTTCTCTAATCGGCACTTAGGGAGACATTGGGATAAATCCTTCCTTAAGGGGGAAAAAAAATATTCGGGTATATTCATATAAGTTTCGCCTTAACTGTATATTTTACACACAAGGTTTAATTAAATAAAACAAAATATTACAAAGTATTTCGCAATACGTACTTGTCTCCCTAAATAATACATATTAAATTACATGTAACACATGACACACCTGTATTTCTATGGTAAATAACAGCACCTATGATGTATTTATGCAGCTTACACAGTGGCATAATAAAGAGGGCGCTAATACGCTACCATAGAAATAAAATTCTTTTAGAAAGAATGTAGAGAAGGGTTTAAATAATGGTGCAAAGAATTAGGGAGACATAAATTTGTCTCCTTAGTGAAAATGTCTCCTTAATATCCCAATTATAACTGCAATTTTGTCTCCCTAATAGGGTATTAACAGAAATATATATATATATTATATATCTATATATATATATATATCTATATATATATATATATAGATATATATATATATATATATATTATATACTAATATATATTAGCGTTATATATATATATATATATATATATATATATATATATATATATATATATATATATATATATATATATATATATATATATATATATATATATATATATATATATATATATATATATCCTAACGTGATCCGTGGTATTAATTAAACCGGTCACAAGTTTCTCACCAAAACTTTCCCTCGCCTGCAAATTAGCACACACATTCAGCGCCACTCTGTAACACGCCCTTCTCCTTTCAGCTCCAGCTCACGAGTGTCCCTCGCGTTGCACGTACACGCCTGTTACCACCTGTTACCGACCGGAATTCACATCACGTGGCCCGTCAAAGCGCGGGAAAACTTCTTCTTTACAAATCAACAGGGCGCTACCTCTAAATTATTTACAGATGCGTTACCCAACTATATAGGGAGAACAACATACAGTATTTTAACCCCCTCCCCCAGTCGAGATAGCGGTGGCGTCAGGTGGGGGGAGGGTTCTCCCCCCCCCCCCCGTCGGGGAAGGCTGGACCCTATCGGGGAAGTTTTACAGTTTCGTCGAGGAGTCTTAGTCAAAGTATGCAGTCCCCGACGACAACTAGTCGCCCCTACGGTTTACCTGTTTTTGCTCTCAAAAGCATAATTTCTCTAATAAGAACCCAAAACTTTTGGCGCGCTAAGCGCGCTGTAGAGTCACTCTGTTTTCTTCAATAGTTCCATTCCACATCGCAGGATAGCACAAGTCCTGTCCACCTTACCAAGTAACATACAGGCAGAGTACATAGTTTATGCAAAGGTCGTAACTTTCGTCCCATATCGCAAAGCCTAGTTGGTGTTCTCTTGTGTGCGTCACGCGGTACAGTCAGTTAGTGAGAGACTTACGGAGCAAAGTTTGGCTATTTCATCGTGATGTCCAGGTGGTTTCGATACAATGTATCATGGGCGTCAATCTTTACTCGAGTGTGAGGGGGACATGGCCACTTCTGTCAAAAATTTAATGTGTAAAAATCTTAAGTCAATGGGTGTATTTCCAAAATGTGAGGGGAGGCGTGTCCCCGTGCCCCCCTCCCAGGATTGACGCCCATGCAATGTATGTTACACCCGATACGGTCTACAAACCCTACAGTTCTTTTTTTTTTCGTTTCGTCATATGTTTTATGTGTAAGCCTATCAAAAATTTTCGTCCGCTTCGCGCGCTTTTCAATTTCACGATCCAGATTCAAAGAACACTATCAGTGTACAACTCGGATCTTGAAGTATTAAGTGATATAATGCAAAATATACCTGCAATGGCTGGGATAATGAGGCTCCTCCATTTGCTCTTCTCATCATTCCCTCGAAATAGGGAATGTCGGAACTTGGGGTAACTGACATGGCCCGGCCCTGTTGGGAAAATTCTGCCGCCACCTATGGTCGGTTTACTTATTTTGGCTTTCATAAGGGTAATTTCTGGGATAAAACCAAAAATTTTCGGTACGCTTTGTCCACTCTTCCTCAGTTCCGTTATACTTATAGCTAAATATAGTACAAACCCTTTCCACCTTTTCAAGTAGAATACATGGATTTATGTAAATGTCGAGAATTGAATCGCATTTCGCTAAACCTGGTTAAAGTTCACTTGTGTCTGTCTTACGGTACGGCTAGTGACTCGAGGCGGGAAGTACAATAAAGTTATGCCAGATAGGGCCCATGCAACTGTCCGGACAATTGTTCTCAGTGGCGTAGCTAGATATTTTTTTTTGGGGGGGGGGAGGCAAAAGCAAATCATTTCCGACAGATTATTATCTTGAAGTAATGATGTGCTATCTAAGCGTAGCGCCAACATCATCTGGCGTGTAGCGCGCGGAAAAAATTGCATTAAAATATCTCCGAGATTGCCTTAAATGACACTTCCAGGCCTTGTCAGTAACCATTTCGACGTGTAATTCTGCTTAAAAACATACGAAGTGTTGTAAGTAAACCCCTAAGAATATAATTTTAGCTACTAATTTCCATGGTAAGAATTTTTACTTAAGGTGGTAAAAATTTTCGACAGAGCCTAGAAATTTCCGACAGAGGACTTCAGAGGCTTTGTGTGTGTGGGGGGCGACCGCCCCCCCCCCTCTAGCTACGCCACTGATTGTTCTATATAAGCTTTAAATTTAGTACAAATTCTTATAAGTGTAGGCTTACCCAAAAAAATTTCGCGCCCTTCGCGCGCTTTGCAATTTCACCGTTTAGATTCCAGGTTTTGTTTCCAGGTTTTGCATGTCTCTCGGTTTATCCTTTCTTTGTCAATATGCGGTAAATTGTATAATCGCTGACGTTTATGGGAACCAAAATTTAAAAACAAAATGAATGTGCCCTTTTTATGTTTAACCCCCCACCTTCAGAAAAGACCCTAGATCCGCCCCTGCATTGAAGAAACTGGCTGAGCAGTTGAGAGCAAAAGCAACTTGACAGTCGGAGCCACTCATCACCGTCAGGGACTAAATGCTTTATCGTACCGACGTAGGTCCTAAAAGTGGAAAATATCCCAACGGGAGGCATGGTCCCTGGCCTGCCCCTATTTAACGCCACCCCTGCAGTGAAGGCTTTTTAAAGTTGTCGCTTGTAAGCTTCCTACTATGAAGATTACGACAGGCAACGGCTAGGACAGCCTTAAAGTTACTCTCTGTACAGCCGAAATTTGTTTTGGGCTTTCTCTTTGTTTTCGTGTGGGCGTTAACTTTCACCGTGTGCGGGTCCAACAACGAAAACACAAAACAAGTACGAAACAAACTTGTTTCGTATTTTCTGACGTCCGTGTGAACTCGGCTTTAGACACCAAAGATTTTTCCCTGTAGTCCTTTGGTTACGATGAAGTAGGTACGGATGAGGTAGCCTAAATATCACATAAAATGCTCACGGCGATAAGTCCAATGATCCCTTATTATAGGATTTTCTCCACTCAATGAATTGACTTAAAAAGAGTTAACACTTCGATGTAAATGCATCCACAACAACCTGTCTCTTTAGAACATTTTGCATTGCTTCCCATTGTAGACTCCCAGGTTGCAAATAAAACTTTATTATAATCTCTTTCGTTTGGTCTTTCAGATACTTGAACCACAACAATATTTCACAGATACAACCGAATACTTTCCCGTCAGGACTTTGGTACCTGTAAGTATCATTACTCTTTATCGTATCAACATCCGTCTTTGCCTACTAGGGTATTCCTTGTTAAGCTGATGTGATGGTATTCTAATGGTAACTTGTGATAGACATATATTGCCCTGTTGGCATCCAATTGAAGTGATTGCATTCAATATGTTTAGGCGTTTCAGTAAGCGCGTCACAAAATGTTGATTCAAACAGTGCAGTTTTCGGACTTAAAAAGATTTAAGTTGGAGTTATGTTATCCTCGCTTCATACAAATTTGATCAAGTCACCGGGATTTAATCTTAGTTCCGTTAAGAAAAGGACAGAAGGAAGGGAAATATTCCTATGGACAAGTGTGATTTAAAAGTTAACACTTTTAAAAATTTATATTTTTTACGAAAGCAGCTGTAACGGTTCGCAGACATGTCAGATATTAAGATATGGGGAAGCTCGTTTTAAACCGTCATCTTACAATGTTAAATCAGTAATTATAAGACAGAAAAATAGCAAAAGAGATAGCAATTGTAGGAGCACAAGATTTTCGTTAGTTACAAAAGTGATCATTAATCGGTTTAACGTATTGTATCAAAATTAACCAAAACCTAACACTAAGGAACAGGTAAAATTGCCTAAATACAAAGTGTTAATCAATGACAACTGTCTGGACTCATAGGTCGAAACGCCTCTGTTAACTCAAGAATTGTATTAAGTGTACAGGAATATGGTGTCGAATAATCAAATCACCAGATTAAAAACGCTTTGTGGTGTATATATGGCGTCATAAGGACTTTACCATGTTGTATTACGTCATTGGTTTTAAAATTTCGACATACTAAAAGAAAAGTGTGTTATTTGTAATAACTTTATGTTGAGTAGCTTCTTGACGAATGATATAAAAGATAGAAGCCTATATACAAGTAGTAGTAAAACGTACTTCTTACGTTCTGGTGTTCATTCGGTGTCATCTCACATCATCGTGATTTGAACTAAGGATAGTCTGGTACGCCATTAGTTAAAATTTTGAAGAAATACTTTCCAGTAAGATTACAGTAGCTGTTAAACGGTTTTACCCTATCTTTATATAAAAAGTGATCTGTTTTGAGCATTTTCCCTATGCATTTCATTTCGTAATGCCTGTCAACATGATCTAAAATACGACGTGGCGGCAATTCATCATGGCATTGTTCCCTCCAGATGCAGTAAAAGAGCTGCAGTTCAAAAATTGGGTGAACAATTTTAATCCTGTCTGTGGACAAGCAACGCCAAACACTTTACTGTGCTCAACAGACCTGATTTGTGAGAAATCTCGGCTTAGAAGTCTCTGTGCAAGGTTAAGGGAGCCCTACACTATTTGACTTTGCATATTGCAACTCAACTAGAATATAGTTACCTAGTTTTGAATCATCGTCACGGTTTCAAGTTGTACAGTAGACCACGCCATCTTTACGACTGACGTAATCCCCAGTTGGCGAGGTCGCACTATTTGAAAACCCGCCTACTGCTTCGAAAACAAATTCTGACGACTGATTGCTTAAATAGCAGGCGGGTATTTAGGGTGACCTTTAAGAGCCCAACTTCCCCCTCCCCCACACCCTTGCCGAGAAAAATATGAAGATGGAAAGAAGGGAAAAAGAAAACATTAAGAGGAAAAACAAAAGGGTAAAGATAAACAAAACTTTCTATAAACTTGTTCAAAATATATCTTTCTTTAGGGGTTAGGTACAACTTCTAAAGTTGAAATCATCCCTACTTAAAATTCATTGAAGTGGTTTAGGAAGGGCCACAGTATGCAAAAACAGCCAAATTTACTGAGAAATGGTTCTAGTCTACAAATCTTTTGATGTGATCATTTTGATATTCCCGGTAGAGGAGGGGCCATCGCTTGTTTCTTTAAACTGCAGTAAAAAACTTGTGTTATAGAGGGAAACTTGCTGCAATCTAGAGATTAAGATGCTGAAATTTTCGGCCATAAAGGCAGTCAACGATGATCAAAGACGTCGTACGGACTACTCTGCCCCTCCTCCGATTTGGCAAATATGTAATATTGCGAGAGCTTCCTTGGTGCTCTAGAGATTAACCATCGTAGCCCCCTCGAAAATGTCTGGATCCGCATCAGGGAGGGGTGGGGACACGGCTTATTGCATTGAACTGTAGTAACAAAATTGTGTTATTGCATGGGGCGAGTACACGCGTAACGGTTTTCCATCGAAATTTAATGATCCAACAGAAGTTTAAGAAAAAGATTAATTTCCTTACCTATGCAAATTCCAGAGAGGGATTTTATAATTCTAAATAGGTTGTAGATAACCCGGCTGTATGGTTCAGCTCAGTGGACACGTCCACAGGAGGTGCGTAATAATTCCACACTAAAGTATATCTGTACATATTTTCAGATATTCTTACAGTAATTCTTTTGTTTTCTGGTAACATAAACAAACGATTATTAAACCAAAAATTTTTTTTTATCTTAAAGAATACTAAAGTAATAAAAAAAGATTTGGTTTTTCATAAACAGACATTTTTAAGGGACACTATTAGCATATATGTAACAGGCGCTTGTGGAAGAAGAATCAAATAAAAAAAACGCCTTCCAAAACCAGTCTTGCTACTATGCACCACATGACGTAATTCATTGAGATATCGCGACACGAATGACTAATCACCATGATCCAAGTATGGGCAGCAAATACCTTGATCAATTAAATAGAAACCAAATGTGTAATACAATGACAAATTTCTGCTTCACCTCTTTCAACATCGAGTTGCTGTTCTATGGCAGTTTATTTGGGTTGGACATCTCCATTCAATTCTAGTTATGAGACCATGAAACCATTGTTTGGCTTTTCTTTAACATTGATTGGCGCAGCATGACTTAGCAAACATCCCAACTTGCCTCCCATCAAGCCTTGAATGACTGGCATTTACATAGTTGTAACACTCATGCCTGATTTATACTTTTGTATCATACATGTACGACTCTTGTGACAAAAGAGTGTGTGGTATATCATATACATGTAACACACTGAATACTATTTACTTACAGGGGTGTGGACCTATTGGTTTCAATCCTGCATTATATTTTAAATATGAAATAAAAGCATTAAAACGTCGAAATAGCACAAATTCCCAGTTGGTACCGCCAGTTATTGGCTGGTTTTACAAGACATTGATATACACCTACATTGTGAATTAACTTAACATTAGTTACATGTACAAACATGTGATTTAAAAGGAGAGATCCTCAAGATCTGCTTTATGCTACCAGCTGTATATGTTTAAAACGTCACAACAAGGATAGCCTGGGTTGTAATGTTGGTATGCTTTCAGGGCTTTGTTTCCAAACTAGCCGTTAAAAAGGCCATTTTAACACAACATGGGAAAATAGCAGATACTGCCTTAGAAAGGATTAACGAAATAAAAACAGTCACTGTGCAACACTCCTCACCATTGGGGAGGGGGGGTAACGGAGGGCACTGGTATATAATCAATCCAAGAATATGGTGATACTTTGAAGACTTTTGTCTCGAGAACTCTGAAAGATCCATCTTGATGTAACACCACTGAGTAAACCAGCTGTTTTGGTAACACGTCCACTTACCCTTAACCTTGTAAATAGTTGGAAACCAGGACAAGAAATTTTTCAATGGCTAGTCATAGACCAACTCCGTTAGTATCCCAAAGCAAAAGCCTCTGCATAAGTTTCAGGGACAAAGGGTATAATATGTAATGTGTAAGGTCAAAGCCAGGGAGACCAGGGGGTGGTGCCCTTAGAAAATAATTCCCCCCTCCCCCAGAAAATAAGACAATATCATTGCCTTGCTGAAATTTTAGTAATCACGTTTCCCCCTCCCCCTCTCCTTCGAACAAAAATGTTTCTCCCCACCTAGAAGCTATTTCGCTCCTCAATAACTTGTCTGGCTGCTGGCCTGTTAACGTACTATTAACTGATTGATTAGACATAACGACGTAGGCTTAAGTACAGAGGGGATAAAAATAATCCCTTGTGGCAATTTAAGTTTAATGGAACGGTATTTTTGTTTGAAAAAGCGTCCTCCATGAAAAAATGGCTTTGGACTATTATATGAGATGTACCAGAAGTTTTCAAAGATAGAGGTGGAATCGAAAACTGTTCCCTGGCCCCTTTTAAAGATACATTCAACTACTTCTAAACTTTCCAACTCAATCGCTACGATTTACCAGTGATCAGTTGTTACAGATTAGTCATTCACATATCAGGCGCGGATCCAGGGGGGCCTGCCCCCCCCCCCACCCCCTTCGCCACGAAAAAAAACGAAAGGAGAAAAAAAGGAAGAAAAAGAAAGAAAAAAAAGAAAAGGAGAAAGAAAAATTAAGAGCAAAAATGAATAAAAGTGTCTAAGAACGTATTCAAGGTATAATATTTCTGTAGAGGTTGGGTGGAGCTATAGCTGGATTATCTCTTTAGATATCTTTCAAAGTGGTTGGCGACGAAAGGAGAGCTACAATGTTCGAAAACAGGTGAATAGCTGAGTAATGATCCCTGACTAAAGATTTAAATAAGTAAACATCTTGACATATGCAGTATGGGCCCGGCTAGCTGCACTGAAATTTAGTAACAATTTTGTGTTAAAGTGTGAATTTTTTTGTAGTCTAGAGGGATTGAGATTCAAAGTTTTCGCCATACAGACCTTGCAGAATGAATACAGAAGACATTCAGGTGACGTGCTGTTGTGCACAGTGGCACCAGCTGTTGCAGGCAAGGTAGCGGAGTGCATACTCTATTCGATTTCGTAACTGTCTGAAAAGTTTAAAAATGAACTCAAAAGGCTTTTAAGCAACAGACAGTGGCGTTGGCACAGTGGGCAATGGGTGACGTGTAACCCCCTTCCCCATTCCTTCTTGAAAATTTTTAAAATGGCCCCAAAATTTGTTCCAGCTACAGATTTCTGTGGAAGGTGTAGAGTGAGATGTGCTTTTGATGACTGGTTCATTTGTTCTAAAAATTTTCTTTCACAAAACTGTTCTCAAACTATTATAAGTTTTGGAAATTCTCGACAAATTCCAAATTTTGGCACGTTCCGCTAGCGTCAAGCCTTGTGTCAGAGTTGTCCTTATCATCAATAGCTTTCGGTAACTACTCACGGGGGAACAAAGGAGCAAAAGTGCTTTTTAAGAATTCTCTCTCAGAAGATTCGTTTCTGAATAGCATAGGTTGGTGGGAGTGACAGTGTCCGATGCAGGTTTTGTCATGAACTAATATTTATTCAAAATTTCAGCGCGCTTCGCGCGCATAAGACAGAGTTTACACCCGATTTCATATACCATTGACAAAGAAATTATTCCAATGCAAACATTTTTCTAAAAAGTACATCTCCTCTGTAGGGCTCTCATCAGTATGGGATCTTTGACTAATCTAGTCTAGCACATGACTTGAAAGATTGAAAGTACGTAATTGCCATTGCTTATTTTCCAAACATTTTACCGCGACATTCAATAACGACGAAAATCTTTTCTGAAACGAATTTTGCCTGTCCACCATCGCTCTTGCTATACCTTAAAAAGAAGGTGATATGTCATATCTCCTCCCATATGGATGTCGGGTAGTGAGAATCCCGTTGGTCCCTCTATTGTACACTGTAACTAATTCAGAGCTCCCGGGAGGCTCTATACTGTTCTCTGTCAACCTTGGATATCCTTTTAAATTGTAAGGAAAAAAATTTATATATAGTCCAAGAATGTTTCTGTGGACTCCACGCAGGTATAATTGCGTGTACAATTTCCCATGGGCGTGGATCATGGGGGACTCGTACCCCTCACTTTTTCGAAAGGGGGGACATTGTCAAAAAGGTCCCCTCACTTTTTCAAAAATGATGGAACAGACTGCAATTGTGCCTAGGAAAACGAAATTTTTAGAAGAAAAAGAACCTAAAAATCGTACACTTTTGTTGCACCAAATCGAATCTGAGGGTATTCAGTTCTAGAAAAATTTCCCTTAGACCACCTCCCTCATGCCGACAATCACAAAACTTATTGCCTCCCCGTGACGCAAATTCTGGCTACCACCACTGCTTTTTCCACCAGGACGGCGATTAACAAATGTGAAAAAGTCCCCCCCCCAAACACACACACACACACTTTTGGAGATGGATACACGCCCATGATATTTCCTGGGACTTAAGGAGGTTTGGAGACAATATATTAACCGTCTCTTACTCCCCTTTTTCACCCGAACAAAAGTTAGAATTCACTAAATTGTGGACATTTTTTAAACATACAATCACTTTAGAATGGCCCAAAGATACCACCATTTTGTAAAAAGGCCCCCTAAAATTAACAAAAATTTCTCAGAGCGGAGGGAAAACCCCTTCCTGGGATTGCACTCTCATGTACTAACAAGAAAAGGCTCTCCCACTCTTGTATATAGCGTATAAAAAATCCCACTGCCTAAAAAGGCATGATTTAGCAGTTATCTGCGGTTCCCCCAATCACAAACTCCCGCCGGCACCATCGGTCATAGATTTCTGAATGAAGGGTATACCCTTCAGAAATCCATTAAGAAGGTGACATATCATCTCTCCTCCCATATGGATGTCAGGTTGTGAGAGTCCTGTTGGTCCCCCTTTTTTGTGTACAATTAATGCAGAGCTCCCGGGAGTCTCTATACCGAAAATTTTCGGCGCGCTTCGCGCGCAATTGTTTACGATTACGGAGAGAGATACGTTTTTATTGAGTGATGGATTTATTTTTATCACTTTTTACCAAAAATCATTTGAAATATTTCACGATTTTTGCAATGTCTTCTCAATATTTCTTGATTTTTGCTTGATCTGCGCACTTCTAGCCTTGAATTGCTCCCTTTACTATCAATATGGTCCCGAACGTATTCGCATTACTCATCGGTGGGATTCTACCATAAGCCAATTATTCGTGTGCGTAAACGTGATTTCAGAGGAGCCAGCATTGTAAGGATGTAAAGCAACTGATATTCATTTTTTCACCCTCCTCTTCTTATGAGAACTGAAAACTTAGTATCGAACCCACCTTCTAATTGATAGACACATATAAAGGGAATTGACA